>JAXGGA010024834.1:0-11444 GCA_038373865.1 Uloborus plumipes | reverse complement strand
ACAAGGGATTATACGCAGTCACGGTTTTACCATAAAATGACTTCAAGCTCGCTAGTAAGTTTAATTTTATTCAATAACTATTTATGTTATTCTTGAAAATAAATTAGTTTTTTGTCTAAGTGTATTTTTTAAGCTGACATCCACTCAGAAATGGACTTAGATTTTTTGTTCATTATCTGCGATATTTATTAATATTTCTCCATAATTTTAACCAAGCATTTTATGTATTAATAATTCGAAAAGAAGCATACATTTTTAAATAAATAAAATATTGCATTGTATTTTTAATAGTGCGACTCATTCTGTTAAGCAAAAAAAAAAAATAATAATAATAATAAAATAAATAAATAATAAAAAAATCTAACTATGTTTTTGCCGCTATATAAGAAGTCTATGAATTTTAACATGTAAAGTTTAATCTAAAATCAATGAAGTAATTTTCATTATCCGCAATTAAATTGCAAATCGAACGAAAGCAAATCTCTATGTGACTTTTCAATCATGTGTCAGCTAAAAAATAATTCTAAGATAAAAAAAATTTTGCTTGAAGAATAAAACGAATAGTTAGAGAATGAAATTTACTTCGTGAATTTGAAGCGAAAATAACACACAAAAAAAAAAAAAAGAAAGAAAGAAAGACCTTGCAAGCAATTGCACCTTGCATACAGACTAATTTCACACTGTTATATCAATGTATCCTGCCATTTTAATGTCAAGATAATATGTATGCAGGATTACAATAGCTACCACTTCTTGCATGCAGATTGATTTCACACTGTTATGCCAGCATTTTGATGCTTCAAAGGCAGAGCCCACCCTGTAACTCGACTGATATTAGGCTGCATACACCTTGCCAGTCAACATTGGGGCAAGTCGCTGACAGCTCTTAGAGAGTAACATAACATTATTCAGGCAGCATTTAGGCAAGGTGATATTTGCCGACGCGTTAACCTTTATGCAATCCGGAGGCAAGATATTTTGCTTGCTGGGTATGTATCTAAAAAATGAGTCTAAATTTGCAAATGATAAAAAACACACAGCCATCTAATGCTTCCTTACGCTTAAATTAATAAAAACACATTGAACAATGAAAACTGCAACAAATATTATTTTTTTAAAAAGGAAAAAGGTTAGCACCTTAGGGGTGGATAAGTTTCTTGTAAGATTTTGTAGCAGCTGTATTTTCAGAGGAGTAATCTTCAATCATTACGGATTATGAACAATTTCCAAAATTAAATACCAAAAAATTTTCAAAAATTTTCAACAAGGGCCCTGGGACCTCTATTTGTCCTGAGGAATACGCCCCCCCCCCCCCGAAACCCTGACTTTTTGCACCCCCAGAATCCACAGCCTAAATCCGCCTATGTTCCCACATATCCTTTAAAAGTAAAAGGCTTCTTTACATTTCCATTCTCCGCCCTGTCCTTTTATACGCTGTTTTTATCTGGGGCTTCACTGCAAAAAAGAATCTCAAGAACCTTCGAACTGTGCAAAATGAAATCCTGCGCCAGATTACGAACTCCCCCTGGTTTATAAAAGGAAGAGATATTCACAGAGACGCCAACATTCATTCTATTTCACACCAAATCATCCGTGATGCGAGGATGTTTTTTTGAGAAGCTTGCCAATCACCCCAACCCGTGAAAAAGATATCTTCAATCACATACAAAATCCTACCCACAAGTACCCCTCTCATTGCAGACTCCTCAGCTACGACACCCTTAGCACCTGATGTACCATGACCCTAAGTTGTACTGTCACTCACCGTCCCCTTGTGGTAACGTGATGTCCGCCTTGTGTGTTTCGTTTTCTAATTTAAAAAAAAAAAAAAAACAACTCAACTTGTACTGATTCCCGTACAGTTTACAATTTTATTTTATTTTTATTCTCATTTTATTTATTTCACGTGTGGCCCTGACGACGTTCGTCTTTTTCCTTTTCTTTGTTTTTCTTTTTAATAACGTTTTTTTTTCTTTCCTTTTCCAATTCTAGAAGTCAATAGACTTCGACACACATGAGGACTGCGTACTATGCGCCTTGCCTCCACAGATAGTACAATACAGATTTTATCGAAGGAAAGAATTTACATCACAGAGAAGGAAGTTACACCCAGGGCAAAGGCGGGAATCGAACCCGCGCCTCTTGAGATTACAAACTGACGGGCAGACCCATTGCGCCGTTGAGGCCCCCTTTTTCCAATTAATGTAAGTTCCTACATCATTTTCTACTCCAACCTGCTCCAGAAGTCAGGAAAATGGGGCTTCGCCCCAGACCTGGTTAATATCTTATTAGATTAAATTAGAATTGAAACAACATTGCAATCGCTTCGAGGCGATCACAAATTGCAATCGCTATAGAAAGTCGAATTACATTAGAGTCGCATCTCGTAACGATTGTAACGTATCCAAATTTGGGAATTTGCGATTGCATTGGTCAGTTGCGATCGTCCGTGTTTCACTTGTATTCTTGCCTTAGTTCGGGATTCAAGTGAAACACGGACGATCGCAACTTCCTAACGCAATCGGAAATTTTCAAATTTAGATTCAAGTGAAACGTTACAATCGCTACTAGATGCGATTCTATCGTAATTCGGCTTCTAGTAGCGATTGCAAATTTTGGTCTATTGCGATCGCCGCAAAGCGATTGCAATGGTGTTTCACTTGAATTCGGCCCTTAATCACTGGGATGCCCACCATAGGCTCCAGCATTGCACCGGGGCCCCGATTGCACCCGCTGGCTTTAGGAGGAAAAAAAATAATTCAACCTGCATTTTCATCCTTTTAACATCAGTTCCAGTTCCTGAATCATAATGTGTAAGGGCCAGGCGCGCACCCAGGAGGGGGCTTTGGGGGCTTAAGCTCCCCCTATGACAAAACTGGACTTGAAGCCTTAAGCATCAACGACATTTTAAATTTTTCCACGGTGTCAGAAAAGATTCAAGTCATTAATAACTCAATATATACTACACTTCGAATCCAATTGAAATAACAAATACGCACACGTATAACATGTACCTTGTCTTTTTTAAAGTCTAGGGGAACGTGGGTAAATTCTCACTTATAAAAAGACCGCTCCTCCTCGTCTACAATTTCCAAGAAACCAAGGCATTGTTTTCAATTAAATCATTCATTATACATGTGCAGACGGATGATGCACGAGAATGGGGCCTCAGCAAAGCATAGAACTTCAAATGACAGAGCGTCTCACCATCAAAACCAAAATAATTTTAATTTCGAGGATTTGTCATTGAAAATCATGATGTTTCGCAGTGGCGAATTATAGGTTTGAAGGTTCGTCATAATGAAATTTTTAAAGCTCCTTTCTGTCAAAAACAGAATTCTATAAAAAAATTTTCATGCACATTTTTTGAATCCATTTCATAAAAGCCCCCTATGGTCGGGGGGGGGGGAATTGCGACATGATTAGCCCGCCACTGATTTTCTGAGAAACATGCTTGAGAAAAAGTTAAAACAGATTATAAAGAATATAAAATGGTATTAAAAGAAAAGGAAGTATGAAAGAGGGAGAGAGGGAAAAAAAACAGAAAAAAGTGACCGAAGGGTATCTTTGCATAATAAACAAATTAGTCAAAAAAAAACCTTACACTAAAGCCACAAACTTCTGTACTTCTAACCAATGAAGGCACTGGAAGGGAATAAAAATTTCAATACAGAAAACCAAAATAGTTAACTGAAAAATCTTATCCTATTTTCTCCATTTTGATTTGGAATAAAAATATTAAAAAAACGTAGCTAAGAAAATGGGAGGAAGGGGGTATCCGAACCTAATTCCTCTCTTTTTTTCGGCGTTGAAGTTAGAAAGGAGTTATAGTTTTAGAGCTTCAAGTCTTGAAAGAAAAATTCCGGGAGAAAGTCTGAAAGTCCTCATTGAAGATCGTCTAATAATTGGTTTTTGGAACATGAATTTCTAAAAATTTCCGGAGGTGAAAAGCGAGCCCCATTATGGAATTTGGCCTACAGTTTTGTTTTTAAAACTTTAATTTCAAAAAATTAAAAAAAAGCCTCCTCCTCCCACGAAATAATAATGATAAAAGGTCTTAAATTTTGTTTCTGGAACTTTAATTACGAAAAACTGCTGGTGCAGAGTACATGAATCATATCTCTATGGCTACCGATAAATGGACTATAACCACATTTTTAAGACTTCAAATTTTGAAAACTTTCCTGAGGAAGGCCTCCGAACTCTTAACATCGACAACAATGGAATCGCATTTCTCTAAGCTCAGTTTCGGGGAAAATATCCTGTGGAGAGTTCCACATTCCATCCATTCCCATAACGTCATCAAAGATGGTCTACAATGACATTTTTAAAACTTCAATTTCAAAAAATGTTCGAGGAAAGATCCCGAAAATTGTTTAAAATTAAGTTTTGAGATCTTTAATTTCGACAAAAAACATTCAGAGGTGAAAACCGAACTCTATGCCTTTCTTTAACATCATCAAAGATGCTATTGCGTTGTTTAGACTTCAGGTTTGAAAAATTTCGGGTTGAGAGCGGTCGAACCCTATTCTTCCTAAGATTACCCTACTAAAAATGATCCGTAGAAATCAATAAAAAAAATTCTACGGGGAAATGGCCAACGGATATCAATAGAGCTAAATCAATAGAAATCTACTGATATCAATTGAACAAAATCTACGGATCTCTATTGATATCAGTAGAAATCTACTGATATCAATTGAACAAGATCTACGGATCTCTATTGATATCAGTAGAAATCTACTGATATCAATTGAACAAGATCTACGGATCTCTATTGATATCAGTAGAAATCTACTGATATCAATTGAACAAGATCTACGGATCTCTATTGATATCCATAGATTCTACGGTTTTGTTCTATTGATATCACTAGAAGATTCTACAGATCTTTATTGATATCCATAGATCCTACAGATCCATAGATGGATCTTGTATTGATCTCTACTGATATCAATAGGTCTCTACTGATTTAACAGTACTGATATCTGTAATCCATTTCCCCATATAATTAATTTTTATTGATCTCTACAGTTCATTTTTACTAGGGAGAATTACTTGAACAAGGTGGTATGTCATTGCACAAGTGGTGTGCAAAATATCCAGCAAACCAAAACTGATATATAATAATAGTATTAATTAGCCATCACAGCATAAAAATTTATTACATATCAGGGCATAACACTGCATTAAGATTTCAAATTTTAATGAATATGCATCGAGACTCACTATGCTTGGAGATGTATGGAAAAGCCCCCAAAATGAAGATTCTTAGATTAAAGACAAACTTACTTATGGAACTTCAAATGCTCCATATTTTACAATACACACAATGTACTATTTACACAAGAAGAGGCCAATTTTTTTGCAACACAGCATCAAAAATACTATTTAATACTTCCTATGTCGATGACACATTATCCGTCAATACTTTAGAAGACCCCCCCCCCCTTCCGATCTTAGTTTGTAAATAACATCTATCAAAGTTTGCCAATTTTCATGTTATTTGTTTAAATCAAAAGTTATTCAAATGTGTTTAATGTTTGGAATGTAATTAGTTTAATCTCACTACCTCATGCCAACTAAAAGAAAATAATGTACCTTAATGAAATATTTATCTGCTTAATTGAAGATCATAGCTACCGATGAACTGGATCTGTGCTAGGCTCTAAGTACTTATAGGTTGAGTACTGCATAATTTTATTCCTCGAGTATGTAAACCAGGGTGTAAAAAAATCAATGATTTTTTCAAAAAAATCAAAAAAATCGGATTTTTTTGATTTAAATCAGATTTTTTTTATTTAAATCGGATTTTTTTGATTTTTTTTAAAAAAAATTAGAAATTTCAGTTTTTAATTAATTTTTATTTGTGAACAACTTACCTTTAAGTTTTTAAAAATACAAAAACACCTTTGAAGTAAAGCTTCACCAGTAAGAAATCCAGAAAAAAGTGTTAGGAGCCAATCTGAAAATAATCCTGTCTACTAGCTAGGATAAAAATAAAATGGGGCAGGAAGCTCAACCCAATCCTCACTTCATTCAGTCCCCCCCTCTTTATTTTGCTTTTGTTTCGTAAAGCTGGAATATATTCCATTTCAGCTACTAATAAAGACTGCCTCCCCCCCCCCCCCAGTTGCTAATGCAAGGTCGCCAGTCGCTAATGCATCTTCTGTTTGGTTGTTTTTGTTTTTTCTTTTCACTGAAAGTATATCTAACACATTCTATCTTGTCCCTCCCCCCTCAATTCACTCTTTACAACTCCTGCCCTGCACCTGCATGTATTTTCTTTATTTCACATATTAGACAACAAATAGCACTATTTGTGCATACATATTATTTGGACTGCAACCTTCCAGCATCTGTGGAGGGGGGATGAATAGGATTACTTTTCCATTTATTAGATGGAAATCAAAGCTCTAAAAGAAAATGGTAAAAATAATGAAATTGGGATTGTCCAAGAGAATTTTTTAAGGATTAAAATAAAAAGTGATTTAAATCAATGATTTTTTAAAAAAAAATCAATTGATTTAAATCGCGATTTAAATCACTGATTTAAATCAATTGATTTAAATCAGTGACACCCTGATGTAAACTTAAAATCTAATCATTTTGAATAAAATAGGAACCACTTTGCCATATTTGTATATATGTATATAATGTTTTATAGCTTGTTCACCTTGTACGAAGTATTTTTTGAAAGGGATCGGCCTGTACTCTGTCTGCATTATTGTTCGAATAACCTAACGCCGGAATAGAGCGGCTTTGCCTCCAATACTCCATTCTCTGTTGCCACAGTCTATAGTACTAGGGAGTCAAAATGGCCAGAAGGCCAGGAATAAATCGTCCACATGGCTCGTCCACAAGAAAGTTCAGTAAAGACCGGTCGGACGGAGAAACTCCAACACGGCCGCTGCCTGACGACCAGAGCGAGATGAAAACCAGAAGATAGAAATAAAGGATAACAGGGTACAACGAAATTTTGCACGAAGTACATTTCGTTGGGTTTCATATTTCCGGCAGACCAGAAGGATATGATCCGTTGTTTCTGGAACATTGCAAGTCACACACATGGGTGAAGTTATGACTCTAATCTTGTGCAGGTTAGCATTTGACATCAGAGTTCTTGTTCTAGCTCTCGCGAGAAGCACATCCTCCTTCCTGTTGCGGGTTATAGTCCTTGCCTTTTTATTCACCGATGCCAGGTGGCCATAGTTTTTGGCGTACTTCCCAGAGGTGCTTCCTGTGCGGGATGGTACAGAAGTGTCGCATCCGACAGCATCTTTTTAGTGTCCTCGAATGCCCTTTCCAGATCAGGGTTCCATGCAATTGGTTGAGATCCGCGTAGAGAGGCGACTGCTTCATGAAGTGGCGCCTGAAATCGGGCAGCGTTTGGCAGAAAACGCCTGTAGAAATTTATCATTCCCAGAAAACGGCGAAGATCTCGGGCTGACTTGGGGAGTGGATTCTTTTGCAAGTCCGCGATGCGCTCAGGCAGTGGCCGAGTGCCGTTGACGGAAACCTCATATCCCAGAAAAGTGACAGTATGTTGCCCCAAGACGGTTTTTGCAGAGTTAATCAATAAGCCATGTGCGACCAGCCGTTGAAATATCAGACGCAGATGCGTTTTGTGTTCTTCCGCATTCTTAGAATAGACAAGAATGTCGTCGATATAGGGATAGCAGAAATCCAGACCTTTGAGAACTTCGTCCATGAATCGTTGAAATGTCTGCCCTGCATTTTTAATCCAAAACCCATGAACGGGAACTCGAAGAGGCCAAATGGTGTTGTGATGGCAGTTTTAGGAATATCCTCTGGGTTGATTGGAATCTGCGTAAATGCTTTAACTAGGTCTATAACAGAGAAAACTTTGCACCCTTTAATTCCATTCGAAAAATCATGAATATGCCTGACAGGATAGCGGTCAGGTATTGTACAGTAGTTCAAGGCGCGGTAATCCCCGCAAGGGCGCCACCCATTAGATTTTTTAGGAGCTAGGTGCAATGGCAAAGCCCATGGGGATTCGGAACGCCGGGCAGTTCCTTCTTTGATCATGGTTTCGAACTCGTCTTTTGCAATTTTTAGTCTATCGGGAGCCAACCGTCGTGGACGACAAGAGACGGGTGGACCAGGTGTGGTGCGTATAAAATGCTTTGTCGAGTGACGGACTTCTCGAGGTGTTCCAGACGGGCGTTTGAGGTCCGGGAATTCATCCAATATTTCTGTAAATGGCGAGGGGCGGTGCTTCAAAAGTTTGATACTAAGTTGCTTTGTCAGTTCAGTGTGCGCTGGAACATGTAACCCCGTGGCTCCATCCACTAATCTCTTATTGCGGCAGTCAGGTAACAGGTTGAAATGGGATAAAAAGTCAGATCCAATAATTGGAACAGAAACGTCTGCCACAATGAAGCACCATGAGAACATTTTCCGAAGACCAATGTCCAGCGACAAATTGATTGATCCGTAAGTTCTTATTGTTGAATTGTTGGCCGCGTTGAGTTCAAAATTAGATATAGGTAGCTGTTTCATAACTTTTGATCGTGGGTACACGCATAGATCGGATCTGGTGTCAATAAGGAATCTTATCTTTGATGAACGGTCCGTCACAAGTAAGCGACTTCCCTCAGGTAGGCAGCTATCCGTCGCCGCTAATAGCCGCCGTTCTCGTTTTCCGACCATGTGCATGGGGACTTGCATCGATGTGCTCTTGAACCAAATTTTAGATGATAGAGGCAAAAAGGAGAAGTTTCGATACTAAAATGAGGGCTGGATTTTCGAGGGCTGAATCGGCGCGGGCTCACATTATTACGTTCTCGTGCTTGGCGGTGGCAAGATTTACTACGGGAGTATGGACCTTCAGATGTAGATTGGAACCCCATCTTTATTGCTGCAATTTGCCTAGAAAGTTCACGCATCTCCTCCTCTATGCGGCTGGTTATATTTGAGTCGGTTGCCTGGGCAATGGCGTTGACAACTCCTCCGTGAGGTGCAACGTGGACTTCCAGAATGCGATCTGCCACTTTGGCCATTTCTTCAGCCGAAAGTGACGCCTGCGCCTGCAGAATAGCCTGTACGTGTCCAGGCAAACGCTGTAGCCATAGCGTGCGAAGCAAGGGTTCCGTCAACTCCACCGAACCGGCGGCAAGAGATTTTAAATGTCGGAGAAACTGCGACGGTTTTCGGTCGCCAAGCTCTTCTTGATCGAGAATTTGCCGAATGCGTCGCCCAGCGGACGCCGAGAGCCTTAGGACTAACTCCTTCTTTAAATGTTCATACATGGCACTTGTTGGCAGTGACTTAATAATGTCCTCAACTTCAGCCGCATATCTTGCATCCAAGTTGGCCACAATATGGTGAAATTTCGTAATGTCCTGAGTGATGCCGGATAGTGCAAACTGCGATTCCGCCTGCGAGAACCATAACTCTGGTTTTTCCGGCCAGAAGGGCGGAAGCTTGGCGGTCACTCTCAAAACAGACTGCTGTACAATACTTGGCGAAATTTGAGAGTCCATCGTCGCAGTGGCAGTATTGGCCAGCAGTGGCAATTTGGTGTAAAATATATCTTTTATTAACGTAGATTACAACTGTAAAACCTTGTCTTTTGTACAAATCTTCAATTTATTTATCGAACGTTTTCGCTCGCTCCATGAGCTCGCGCTACCGTCATCAGATCATATTTATCAAAATATCTTCACTTTAAATCTTTTGGCCGCCACACATTACAAAGATTGTCCTCAGAGCTGATTAAAAAGATGTCATCTGCGTACATAAGTAACTTTACTTTTTTTGAACCGATTTCGCACAGATCCTTGAATCCAAGTGCTTAATCAAAACAACGTGCGTAGTGATGACTCGTTGCCAATCGCGGGATAAGTAATTCCTGTTTGCATCCGTGGTTTAAGTCGATGGCGTCAAAGTAGCGCTTATGTATGTTTAGTTATTGTTATCAGATCACCCATTTCAAACTTTAAAAATACTTTTCACAGCAAAAATACATTTTTAAAATTATTTAAAGCTTTTAAAGAGCAAAAAAAAAAACTTGCAACCGCTTAACTGCGAAATTCACTGTTTACATCCGAAAGTATTTATATCATAAAAAGGGTGCAATCATTTTTTGTTGCCGTGAACCTTTTGACAACCTTTGTATATTTTGTCTAGTTTTATAACACCTAATGGAAATTATTTTTTTTTTCATATCATTGCCATCAGTGTTAAAGTGCGAAAATATTTCTCTGTGGGTTCCTTACTTTTTTTAATAGAAATTTTTAGAATACTACTTGGTGTTATTCAAGTTCATGATTTATACTATCCATTATCTAGTTGAATTTTAGAAAAGCAATTTTTTGAAAAAACCCAACTGAGACTAACATCAATATATACTTTTCATTAATATTTATTTGATCTTGAGCAGACAACTTTTTGAAACTTGTGTTTTGCAATGCGATATTAAAAAAAGAAAAAGGAAAATGTTCTGATATTAAAACAAAAAAAATAATTGAATTGTGAGTTTTACTGTTTGTTTCTTTATATTTTTATTACCTCACATCAATCAGTTTTCTCCAACTTGCACATTAAAGTTAGTGTCTGAATGTAAAAATATAAATTGTTGACTACATCATTAAATGACGTTACAAAATCTCCCTTCTCCAAAATCGTCCAGAATATTAGCAAGAAAGGCCAATCTGTTTCTATATGACGTCACGTTACAATCGTTTTCTGATTTTCATGCACTCCAGATGAAATCGTGCGAACAAAATACAGTCGACGCTCGATATAACAACCGTCTCCGTCCTACAGAAAACGGTCTTTATAACGAATGGTCGCTATAAGAGGTAGAACATAGAGTATATTGGGATACAGTTGGGGGTTTTCTCACCGGTCGTTATATTAGGATCCCTAGTAGCACATAACGTACGGCGATATCGCAGAAATTTCAAGTACTATGTCGCCGCGTCAACGCGTCGCGATATAGTGCGATGCCTAATCCGACAGCGCGAGCTATATCGCGGCGATAACGCTCGCGATGTTATAGCGATAACGGAAGCGTCATTGTCGCGTCAACGTTTAACCCATTATTTGTCACTGCTACTGCTCTTTACGTCATTTATGTTATCTTAACCAAAAAAAAAAATGACTTTTTTCATTCCGCATTTTTTTTTTTTTGATTTAGCTTGTGAAACGAAAAGAAAAAGTCACAATTTTTGGTGATGATACATATTTGACGTAAAGCCAGCGAAAAAGAGGGCTAAAGCTAATTTGAGCATAAAAAGTAAATTAAATGTTCTTTTCCATTTTGGGAAAATAATGCGCATTAAAAAAAAAATATTGTGAATTAAAATTGTAAAGCGTTCGTTTGCATTGGAATATTCCAAACTCGTGTTCAAAATTCATGTTTATTTTCTTGATATACGCATTAAATACATCTGTAGACGTCTGGTGAAAGGCAT
>JAXGGA010024833.1:0-11445 GCA_038373865.1 Uloborus plumipes | reverse complement strand
GTAGTTTTATGTGGACTACTTACCTCGAACTCTGCTCCAGCCAAGTCAATGCCGCTAAACACATGTCAATTAACAGGCCAAACTCCTGTTCTTTAGAATCATTTCACAACATTTGCCATGGCCTTGATTGAGGTTTACCCATAAGAGTTACCAAACAGTTCTTTTATTCGATATTGGGTAATTTGGATGTTCTCGCATCCATGTATCACACACTCGATTAAAATATGTAGACAGAGGCTGAAAAAAGATAACATCTTGCATGGTGTGCTTTAAGAGAAATCATTATTTTATCGCTCTCGTTAACCAAGTTTATTGCATGTATGCTCTTGGTTTAACGGTTTTGGTGAAATATTGTATCAATTGTGTGAGTTATCGTTTGTGATCCAACCTTTTTTTAAACAAGCATATTGCTCACCAGGGGGTGTTTTTACGATAAGCAAATACATGGAACGTATTCTTTTGAAACTAAGCATGGGGAGGGAAGGGGGTTTAGCAATTCTGTTGCACTCATGCAGCAAATAGCAAGTGTGTTTCTAACACGTTCACCACACATTACTGCTCCCAACTGGTTTTTACTTTTATATGTCGATATATTTTGGGTTTTTGGGCATTGAAAAGACTAGTTTCATCTACATTGTACATTTTAGTAGCATATTAATTGTTTCTTTTTAAAATCTTTTCGAGCAAATCGAAGAATTTCATTTTTTTTCCTCGGTAAACCAGCACAAATTTTATTTAAATTAATAGCTATGTTTAACAACCCGAAACTGCATTTTAATGGAAAAAGAGAAAAAAAACAAATATTTCAAGAATTTGCAGCTTCTAGAAAATGTGTTTGATAAAAAAATGAATATCGTTAATAGGTGCTAAAGTTTGCTTAAAATAATTTAACTACGCTATTAAATCAGATGAGTCACTTATTCAATGTTACAATTAATGAAAAGTCTTGCTTAAAATCATATTCTTAAATTGGACCACCGGTCCAATATAGGAAAAATTTTTCGGTCCAATAAAGGAAAACATGTCATTTTTTATTCTTCAGCTTATTTCTCTATCAAAAATTATCACAACCGCGCATGTAAATACATAGATGTGATCCTTATTAAACACAGATTATCATGCTATAACAGCAGTTTACCTCAGCTTACAAGTTTTAGTACTATCTTACTAAGTACAAGTCCGCAAAATAAGATTTTACACGTTTCCAACATAAATCATGCCGTAACTCAAGCTGCATAGTTCGAAGACTGGTGAAACTTCATACACATTGATTTTATTCCTAAAACTTTATGTATCTACCGTTAAAGTTTAGCATAGATCTCTGTACTAGGTTTTAAGCCCGAGGTCCAATTTAAGCAGTGGTCCAATATAGGCGGTCTTCCCCTACACGTTTTTCTCTTTTTTTTCCTATTTTTTGTGCATGTTAGAGTAGGAAAACATTGATGGGATTTTAGTTTAAGTACTTTATTTTCAAATGCAAAACTGAAGTGTACAAATAGTTTAACTTTACTAGTTAGATACTGTAATTCATAAGCATCACATGTGGAATTTTGTACAAGATAACTTAAGTTGTTCACATAAAAGAGTAGTACACTCCATAAAAGAGTAGTACACACTACACTCTGTTTTTGATAAAACAACAAATTATCATTTCTATGTTTAGTTCAAATATATCAATTTGTGCTACTAACTTGAATATGTAATAATTTCCCCAAACTTAGAAATTTTTAAAGATTATGGTAGTCATTAAGAGCTTTTGAATTTTTCGAATGTTGAAAGCTCAGTCTATTCCTTTCAATGAAAAACAACTTCGTTATTTCTCCACTTTCTAACTGTTCAATGCTTAAATTATATTTGGTTCATATTGTTTCTGATAAACTTACAAACCATTTACTGTTAGGATTTTCTTTACTTTGGCGTCGGAAAAATTAAGGATTACAGTTGAGCTGAATTTGTTTGCAGAAACTAACATACCTAAACCTAAGCGACGATAGTTGCACATCGTTTTAAAATGAATTTATCTGACAAGTTTCCAAGACAACATAGGAAACACGAAAAAGAGAGGATAACCACAACTAGTAAACTTAAACAGTTGCAAAAGCAAAATCAAGCCGGAAAAGCAACAAATAGAGACTGACAATAAATAAAATCACTGAGCTCTGTCTCCATGTCTGACAACAATCTCCTGCAAAGAACTGCATTCAAAATTTACTTTGAAATATTCCAATTATGTTCCTATATTTTAACTGTCTTTTTTAATAACATGAAAGTTTCAAGCAAATTCCATACTACTCAGAAAAATTTGTTCTTTCTATTGACACTTATGTTTCAAATGTTTTGAATGTGCTGGTAAAAAAAAGAGAGATAAAGAGAAGTTATTTTGGTGTTTAATTAATATCTCTTATAATTAAACTAATACAAAGAGGATTTTTTTAGCTGTGCACACTCGATATAGGAATTTTGCGAACAAAAAAAAAAACGGTTCATACGTTCAGGAGTTATGCCACTATATACACATCAACCTCATAATCCCTTTAATTCTCGATTCAGGGGTTGAAATATTTTTCCATTTTCTTGCAAATTTTTCTTTCATGGCTTTAGTTGATTTCAACTTTTTATTTATTAATGCTCCTGACGAAAGTTATTCGTTATCGAAACTTCATAATGCTAAATAGTTTAAATACATTCCCAGAGGAGTAACAAGATAAGTTGGAACACTTATTTTTTGCCATATTGTCAATTTTATATGGTAATAAATACACACATTTAAGGCCGACATTAACTTCTGGGCAATTCCATGAAAGTGTGGAAAATCGTTGAAAAAATTAAATTAAACTAGTGTGATTAATTTGCATATTTTTCGATTTAAAAGGGTTGAAAGTGTCTTATGCAAAATAAGTTTCCGTCTAGAACCTAGTTTTTTAGTTTTGGCAGCACTTTGAAGTTGGCATTAGAATGTTTTATTCTTGGTGAAGCAAATGGTCAAACTTTCAACGTCGGTAAGTTTCACTTTTTTTCTTTAGATAACTGTTGCAATGAAATATTAATGATTATTACACTTTAAATTAATATTCTGAATTGCTGAAGTAAGTGTTGTTACCTAAATTAAGTGATTTATGTATATTTAAAAAAAGCACTATGCTATGTAGCGTAAGTTACCAAAAACATGTTAATGTTTTTTATGTGAATAAAGAAAGAGCAATACAATATTAGTAATGTTATATTTTCTATCTTATAAGTGTGTATCAAATAAATAATGATAGTTTTCTTTCAAATACTGTTAATTTTATTCTTTGTGCCACAGTCAAAATGCGTAACGTAAGTTACTGGCATATGCACGTAACGTAAGTTACCCAAATAAAATTTAAATGCTTGCGTTTAGAAATAAAGTACATTGTGGAATAAACTTATGTGGTTAGTAGGAGTAATTTATTCGAACCTTCTTTTATCGTTATGTATTTACTTTATTATATTAAATTAATCATATTTCTTAAAATGTCTTTGTTTGCTAATAAGCTTACAATACACTTCTATAATAAATTATATGTTTCTTTTTGGCTTTTGAGACATTAATTCTCTCTAAACAATATCACTGCATTCAAAATATTTAGGAGTAATGTACTATAAATTATTCAAAAATGACTTCTGTTATGTTTTAAAGTTATCAAATATGTTTTGGAAAACACAAACACAAAAATATTTTATCTCTTACAGGTGAAATATATTTTAGTCTGCATTAAATGCCACTGAACTCTGCAGAACATATGCGCTGTTAAAGGGGTATGAGAAAAGTCATGTGGATATTACAGATTTGTGAATAAAAGTCCCTCTTGATGGTATTGAAATATGTTAGAAAAGCAAAATTTATCAAAATTACTTTCTGAAGATCCGCACATTGACAATGACTATTTAAGAACTAGAAATTAACAAACTGTGGGGTTTCGTTTAGTTAAGTATTTTAAGGAACAAGAAGAAAAAACAGAGATAAAAGCCGGTGAATGATGGTGTGTGGTGAAGTACGAAAATACATTGTATCCTTGAATTGTGACGATTATTGAAGAAAACGAGTTTAAAATATAAGTAATGGCTGCTGTTGGAACCAATTAGAAATGGCCAGAAACGCAGATGAAATTTATTACAAGAAAGAAAACATAATACGAAAAATTGAATTACCTGAACTTGTTAAAAACAGCGGCTATGATGGATTTAAGTCTTATGTTATGTAATATGTTTGATTGGTCATTGAGTTTGGTATTAAATTTCTGTGAATTTAACTTATAATTGTTATTTTACAATATCTTGATCTAAACTGGACTGGAATTTTCATTCTTTATTTATTGTAATAAAAATATGCTAATAAGTGAACTTTGTAACGTAAGTTACTGTAACGTAAGTTACTCAGTTAAAAATTCCCATAAATTTCAATTTTTTAACTACATTTTTAAATTTGTGAAAATAATTTCTTAAAACTATCCAAAAAAAAGATAAATTATGATTCAAACTAAAAACAATTGTGAAAGAGCAGAGATTTGCCTTAGAACGAACTGTCACGTTATTGCATTCCCTTTTTGTGTAACATAAGTTACTGCCTTATTTTTGGCTGCTAAATTTTGAAAAATTTAAATGCAGCAAATATTTTTGTATTTTTATTATGCTTTTGACTGTCATTTTCATGGATAACTTTCGTACAAGGTTTGTATAACAATATTTGCTCTCACTGAGGTGCTAAATGCAAAAGGGTTGGTCAAAATGTAACGTAAGTCACCGTGGAATTGCCCTTCTAGGGAAAATTACAGCTGCTCCTGCTTATAGACTAAATATAAGAATTATCGACTAAATTTAAAATAGTTTATTTATGTATACGGAAATTCAAAAAGAATCTCAAACCAATGCTCTATACTTAAGATAATTACGGAATCGCATTTGTTCCTTGTCTTACCCATTTCTATTTTTAAATATGAAAATAACTGAATATGAAAATAACATGCATCTGTTTTCATCAGCAAATTTGAACTGCACATTTAAATCATTTGAAAATAACAACTCTTTAAAAGATTAAATTGATCATTGGACAAGAAGGCAGGTGTTATTGAAAACATTTTCCGAAGTCATTATGAAACAAAGAACTTGCTATTTGGGTGTAAATGCTCCCAAAGATTTTCTTACAAGTTGAAGCTGCGTATACATTTCATTTGATCACTATCTATAAAATCTTTATAATGACTTCATTTACTCACAGGGGAAATGCGCCATTACGTTCATTTCATTGCCACTGAAACCATTTCATCACTTTAAAAGCTTTCGTCACCAGAGTGGGCGTTTACAGAAGCCATTGTCTTTATGCTTCGCGGAACAAAGTGTACACATGATTGCAGTGAAGCTTCAATGCAGTCGTCTCAGCATGCTCACTTTTTGACAAGATGACGTCATCCGAATGATGAATCGTTGTTGTTAATTTACAAAGCAGATGTTTTATTAAAGGCGTTCCATAATTAATAATAAATCCATTATTCAATTAAAATTTGGATCATGTCATTTCATGGTTAACATTCTCCCTAGAGACTTGAAACATCTTGAGGCAATTGAAAAGCTCTCAACAGTGGAATCTGCAGTCTTACTTTATTTTTGAAGAAATTTTAGACTCTTGGGTTAAAATTAGCACTGTCATTTTAAAGTGGACTTCATCATTAATTTGCTGAAAGTTGATACGGGGAAAATATTTTGCGCTTGCAGAGGATATTAGGCTCAAAGTAAAAATTGTGATTTTCATAAAATAAACTTCCTATTACCTTAAATTATTCCACTGAGTGAAAAATATACTGAAGTGTATAATATACACTCACAATAATGGAAGAGCCATAGTTGCACCATTAACTCTTCGCACGAAGCGTCAGTCTCATAATCAATTGTAGCTTAGGATTAGTAGTTTAGTCGGCTATAAGAAAACAGTTAAAACATAAATACAAGAATTAGATTCTCTACCTAAATTTATTATTTGCTTACATAAGCATATTAAAAATGTTTTTAAAAATTGCTTCTTTAACAGCTTCAAATTATTGAAAAAGAAAATACACCCTGGCGAAGTTTTCAATTGAATATATATGTTCTAAAATAATGAGTAGATTAACTTTTATATTAAAGTAATACAACTATTATCAAAAAATAAAAAATGAAAAAAGGATGAAAGGAAGGAGGAAAATTAAGAATAAGGTCTCTGGTCTCTACTAGACGTATTTTCATTCCTACTAGACACTTATAATTTAACAATACTGATAAATAAAATTTTTATGCTACAATAGCTGTTTGTATAGCAACTGAAAAAATTAAATTAAAAACTGAATGTAATAAGACATCCCAAATTAACCATCGCAAGTAGGAAGGAAAGGACAAACAATCAACGATGTCTTGACTACGATTTTGTGAAATTAATTGTTTCCGCCATATCTTGTCAGTAATCAAAATGACATGGGGACAGACGGTAAAAGCTACAATTGCTCTAAATGAGGGGACAAATCACAAGGAAAAGTTTGTCACATCAGACTTTATACAGCTGACTGGTGTTTGAGCACCTTTTGTCTTGAAATCATCCATGCGTAAACGTAGCCTCGTGAAACCGCAGGAAAAAAAAGCGTTTCAATGTTTTCACATTTACAGCTTTGTGAACCTTATCTGAGCTCTATTCAGGCTCGTCATTTCGAAATTTTCAAGAGCAAAGAAGGCGTACTGCCCCTTTTGAACCCTAAAATGACAAGCCATTGTGTATAAAGAACAAATGTACTCATGGTAAAATACGTAAAACAAGTTTATGAAACTACAGCACAATTCTAATGTCCGTATGAGTACGTGAAGAGTCAAAACTGTGCACACACATAATAAATTTTGAACTGACAGCAAGTATAAAAATATTCGGCATTTTACCTCCCAAACTTGGTATATAAAGTGGTGTTTCGCATATTAAGAGCAAATAATAACAGCAAAAAGAGTCAATAATCACATCCTATTTTCGATTAAAGTGTACAATCATATTTGCTAAATGCTAAATTAGCGTCTATTTCCGAAAAAAAATACACGCTAATTTAGCATATATAGTGTAAATAACAGAAGAAATGTACTATAAAAATATTTCAAGCCAATTCACAGAGATAAGCGGAGATATTTTTAACGCCTCTACAAGCGTATTTCACTCTAAAAACCAGAAACTAATCTATAATTCAGTTAAACATACTTTTATGCTTTGAATTTTAACCACAACTTTAGCAGCGTAGAAAATAGGAGACAAGAAATTTTAATTTTTCTTGTATTAAAATCATTTTATTATTTCGAAATTTTAAAAACAAAATATTTCTATAAATAGCATATTGAAAGTATAAAATAATACGTAGGCCGTATCGAAAAAATCGAATTTTCCCGGATCGCTTAGCGGTAGTGCGGAAAAGTTGTGCACTGCCATCACTAACATGTGCGAGAAATCTTTAAGTTCTAGGTTGATATCTTCCTTTGCCTTAAGGGACCGAAAATTTCGAAAATAGGACCTAAAATGAATAAATTATAAAACATAATAAATAATTCTAAATATTGTCTATAATTTTGAGGTAGCGCTTAAAAGTTGCTTAATTGAAACAACTTTAAACACACAAAAAATTAGAATCATAGGTTAATATCTTCTGCCGCCTAATGAGCATCGAATTTTGGAAATTTTAACGGATTTTGGTACTTTTCAGTGTAGGGCCCTGCTCCACATCAGCGTAAAACGCGACCGAGAACTGAAGGCAGAAACCGAAAATCCGGGTATTTTCCGTAGGAACACTATTTACTCCATTTTACGCTTCTGCTTTATTTTTCTGCTTTACGTTAATGTGGAGCAGGGTCCTTCTGTGTACTTCTTGCATACTTCACATTCAAGGCATACTATGTTTGACACTTCTGCCAAAAAAAGTGAAACACCGCTATTTTCTTCCCTATAAGCAAAAAGAAGTGATCAGTACATCTTGTAGCTTGGGCTTGACAGTACTGTGCTGAACATATGCGTACGTAATGGTGCAATTCGTAGGGCTGAATTGACTGGTGGATTTTCAATTCATTCCTACTGAAAATTGAAGGATGGCGAAATTGATCCATCTTGGCATCCAGCGAATGGATGAATTGAAAATTCCACTGAATTGAAAATTTCAATATTCATCCCTGCGAATTGTCCCCATTAAGTACGCCTACAGTACTGTCACAGGTCACACCCAAGCTACGGGATGTACTGGTCACTTCTTTTTGATTATAGGGAAGAAAATAGCGGTGTTTTACATTTTTGGCAAAGTGCCAAACATAGTATGCTTTGAATGTGAAGTTTGCAAAAAGTAAACAGTTACACTGAAAAGTACCAAAATGCGTCAAAATTTTCAAAATTCGATGCTGAGTAGGCCGCAGAAGATATTAATCTATGATTCTAATTTTTTGTGAGTTTAAAGTTGTTGCAATTAAGCAACTTTTAAGCGCTACCCCAAAATTATAGACACTATTTAGAATTAATTATTATTTTTTATAATTTACTCATTTTATGTCCAATTTTCGGGATTTTCGATCCCTTGAAGCAAAGGAAGAAACCAACCTAGAACTTTAAGATTTCTCACACATGTTAGTGATGGCGGTACACAATTTTTCCGCACTACCGCTAAGCGATCCGGAAAAATTCGATTTTTTCGATACGGCCTATACACATTTCTTCGTTTCCTGAAATCGTCAATTCAGTCTTTAGAAAGTTAGTTTTATTGGAATTTTTAACATAACAATGGTCTTCACTGTTCTCGGTTATTTGATTTTTCTTTAAAATATCAAAGAATTTTTACACACATAGAGAAAAAAAAATAGCCATATTTTTCAATGTAAAACATTTTTTCTTTTAAAGTACATTTTTAGTAACTTAAAAAAAAGGAGATAGAGAGATTAATTTCGTTTCAAGTCAAACGAGTATGAAGTGACAATTACGTATCTTTGAAATGGAATTTCTCAATAGTCAAAGATATTATTTTTGCCTCCGGCTCGATCATTGGCTATTCCTAACTGAGAAGCCCATAATAAGGGCGAAACTGCAGTCTTAGGATGCTATGATCGAGCTGTGGGTGCATTTGCTTTATATTATAATGTTCTTTTAATAGTATCTTAAAAAGAAAAAAAAAACATTCCCTTGTGGAATGCAGTTTTGTGAAACACATTTAGTCGCAAGTAGTAAAAATGTTCAATATTGGATCCGCTTGGATGAGGGGGGAGAACTATATCTCCCAGCAGTGGACTGTATATAGATGAGTCGCAGTTCCAGCAAACATATTTATTGCTCTTCACACATTAAGATACAATATTGCATGGAAAGAGAGAGACAGAGAGCCCTATGGCTTTCTTCGTTGGGATATCAAAGGCGACTGGTGAGGGAAGGCAAGCAACCTGATCCCCGCACCGAGAGAGGGGTAGGTGTCACTTGACGAAGCCAAGTCCCCATACTGGCGACTTATCGCTCTCATACGCAAGCAAGGCGAGAACAAATATTATCAAAAATATTTTTTAGAAAATATTTGTCAAAATGATGTATACACCTGAAAATGTTTTCTCAGCGGCCCAAAAGTTTCGTAGAACAGTAAAACAAAATGAAAGTGCTGAACATATTAACATTTAATTAAATAAAAATTATTTATGAAGCTGTTGGTTTTAATAATTCCTTGATTTCAAAATGCGAAAAAGAATAGTGGTGATAATATCCCTAGTTTACTTCGTGTTTCTTTCTTTTCTTATCTTCTCCTTTTTTTAAATTTTTCTATTTTGATATTCAATTTTATTTGCTTTAACATAATAAGGCTCCTCTAAAATCATTATCAAGGGGGAAAAAAGTTTCTAAAGTTTCAAAATAAAATGTTTGTAACGCAGATTGATTTACACAGTATATACCTTAAAGTACGTTTATTGTCCGTAGATATAATGTTTACTTAACTGAAAAGAAACCATCTACGAGACAAAGATTACTCAAACTATTTTAACCAAAAAACAAATACCGCAATGGCTTGTTTTGAAGTACTTAATTACACTACGGACCATGCAACCAGTGTTTCTTCAACACAATAAATAAAAAGAAACCGAAAATTAATCGCCTGGTATTACAAAGAACAAATATTAGACGTTGGAGTATTAACCGGCGGAAAACCCCAAGATTGTAGCTTCCTTGGCGCGTGCAGCTTAGTCAATATCAACGTGAACTCAAGATATATGAGGTAAGCACTCGAAGAGTAAATAAATGTGACCTTGGCTGGAAATAGGATTTGACAATAACCAAGGAAGTTGAGAAGTTATCGTATTAATGGCGGCCTAATAGAGAGATATTGCGTTCATTTTCAAACAAAGTAAGTCGTGATTGTTGAAATATATGCGATAAATTGAATCCTTTGCGTAATTGCTCTTAGAAATTGCATGAAACATTTCGCCTTTTCATCACAATTAAATTCTTATTTGCAGGTAGCGATAAATTGCTTCGTTATTTTATTATTTTCTTTTTTTTTAACGAAAAAAAAGTTTTAAGTGAAAAATAAAGATACAATCGTAACAATGTAAATAATTCTAATATAGTGTGCACATCAAGACAAGTTACGACAAATTTTATCATCATGTTTAAAGTTTTCACATGTATAACTATTAAGTGTCGTCTTAAAATATTGAGTTTATGAGGCTTCTAGTAGTTTACAATTTTACCCACAAATGTGAGAAAAATTAAAGAAATAAATAAACAAATATGTTTTTTTTAAATTAATGCTATTTTTTATTCAACATTATTTATTTATTTTAAGGGAAATTGTATGTCTCATGCTTTTTCACAACATTCAACTGTTCTTGTAATACTGCTTTATTTAAAAAATAATTAAATAAATAAAAACATTTTAAAGAAAACTTATGCATTTGTTCCCGCTATAGAGGCACATCTGAATACGTGAAACATGTTTATAAAAATACCATAAATCAAAGAAATAATTTGATACACTATTTTAAAAGCATCTATGATACATAGAAAAGAAATTCAGACATTTTTGCTCTGAGATGTTGATAACATTTTGTTTTAAAACACAAAAAGTTCAGAAAAAAAATAAGTTCACATATGCCAATAATTTACTTTACTAAGCCTAAGCACTTCTTCGTTGTGATTCGAGAAAGTTTCATTTCAATTGTTTCTCAAAATCATTTGTAAAAAGTTTTATAATTTAATTGTTAACATGTTTCTCCAGTTTTGTGTTGTTTTTTAGATAATGGTCAAAAGAAAGATTGGTGGGATGTTAATTTTTTTTTAGCATGCAAACTTTTTTCACCAAAGAACATAGCAAACTCTAGAATGTTTCATCTATCTACTGTAGGAATAAAAGAAGTTTTTTCTCGTTAAGCATATCATATTTAAATTAAAATTCCCTAAAACCATATAAGTAA
>JAXGGA010024832.1:0-11445 GCA_038373865.1 Uloborus plumipes | reverse complement strand
ACCCAACACGTTCAGTCTCTGAAAAATTTTCCCGGTTTTTAATCATGAATAACATTCATATTATTCTTGAGGCAGGTCTTGCTTATAGAATTTGTTACGATTAGAATGCTTCACAGTTGCTTGGTCTTATCACTTTTCTTCTTTGCAGTCAAAAGAATTTTTGAAAACCTAGGGAAAGGAAGGGAGGGGACAGGATACAACGTCCATTGTCTTGTGAAGCACTGTAATGTATAGTTTCAGATTGCAAGACTCTCTTGTGAAACAAAGAAAGGTGTGGAAAGTATTGGGAAAACATCGATTGTTTTTTTCTTCAATTTCGTCTGTTTACTTTTTAATCTATGATATCATTTATCTCTTGTAATGAAGCTCTATCTGCAACGCAGACACCGGTGCTATCAAAACAAAGGAAGCTTGAAACACCGGAGATTCTGCCATGCGAATACATATTCTGAGCTATTTCATTTATTCTTTTCAATATTCGAAACCGGCACGCGTCCCTGACCGCGAAGATAATGTAACGAGAGGGAATCTTGAGCGGTATTTCTGTATTCAGCGGAATGTGTGTTCGAACAAAGAATGGCTGTTTGATTTCTCTTCCTTGTGAGGTTTCGGATTGACTGTGTAATTCGAACTCCTTTTCTATCAGTGTATTAGCTTCGGATGTGTGAAACAGTTGTAAATTGAGAATGAATGTGATTTGCGAAAGCTTGTTCTAGATACATATTTTTTTCTAATTAACTCTGATGAATCTGTTAGACACAGCTAAATGGTGATGAATAAAGTTTACAAATACCTTTGTGCTATAGAGAAAATTTTGCGTGCTTTGGCGTTACAAGGAACGCCTTTTTCAATGCAAAAAAATTTTTAGCTTATGGATGCACAGATGTCTTTTGTCGGATGTCTGTGCATCCATAAGCTCAAATATTTTTTGCATTGAAAAAAGCGTTCCTTGTAACGCCGAAACACGTGTCTGCAGTATCCCTGCTTATTTGTGCCTCCTTAATAACGTTGTAATTTTCTCGAAAATGGTGATGGTTTTATTTCGAAAGCGAGACTAGTTTTTTTGTCATTAAACGATGGTGCATCCTGTAAAAAATTATTTTAAACTGCTAAAAGTTGATTTGGGTAGTTGATCTCGATTTCTTCTTTTTTTTTTTTTGCGATCTACACCTTTTTGTGATTTGTGACCTTTCCTTAAAGATGCCTTGTAACTTTGGAATCGTTGATGTAGTGCACGGAGGTATGAGCTAACCCGGGAAGCAATTACGAAAATCGTTTCCTACTTTAGTATGAGTACCATTTCCTCTGTCTCGAGCGATCTTCGTCATTGGAAAGTTTTGCTCTCGTAGGGGCCAGTATGGGTTGTCCAGATTCATCTTTTTGGCATTGCGTCACGCATTGCGAAACTGTTTCTTGCGAGAGATTATTAAAAGCAGGGTTGCCACAGGATACTTAAATGCTACTTTTTCCTACTTTTTTGGACACAAGGCGACTTTAGCTACTTTTTTATGCAAAAACAGGCCAAAAAGCTACTTTTTTTCACTGAATCTGCTTTTTTGGATACTTTTTCCCTCCAGCGTTAGTTTTTTTTTTAAAACACCTGGAGATTTCCTTTCCCCCATGGTTTTAAATCATTTTCATTTCAAGAATAAAACCTTCTCTAAATAGACGTTATGGGCTGCACCAATCCACTGCATCCAATCAACAAGTTGGGCTTGGCTTAAGTGATACGAAAACGAAAGTCGATATTGTATGGAACTGATTTGCATACTTCGTACGTTACCGATATCTGAGCTTTTCCGGAAGCTGAAACCTTATACAGTGCAGATCTTTGCAGCAACCTCGACTGGGCACAGGGCAGCTGCAGTGCGATGCAATACTTTAGAAAAATGCAAATATATGAATAAAAAGAAAACTGTTCAGCGAAATGCTTTCAAATTTCTACTGCGAGAAGATAATATTGTCCCAAATACGTGTCTGGAGTTTTTAAAAATATAACCGAAACGAAAATCGGAAATTACAAAAGACATATTTTTTTGCTGTTGCAAAAGTTTAGGCGAAAGTCAGATTTTATGCAAATATCTCTTGAAAGGTAATTGTTGGAGGAAAGGTGGGGCTTTTTGCTTCGACTATAAGGTGCAGGGATTGCTGAATGAATAATCAAACTCCCAAACTCTCTGTAGTTCTCGTGTAAAGAAGAGAAAGTTTGGAAGATAAAATTTGGAAATGAAATCACTTTGCTAATTTTTCGTCTTTTAAATTGGCCCTTGTATGATAGTGCATTGTTTTTTTCTTCGTGGAGAGCAAATTCAGACATTCGTATCGATCAAAAAGGCCAAGAAAAATTATATTTCTTAAAGATGAAGGAACTGTAAAAACAGCTCGAACTGAAGATTCACTCCTTTATCCTACAAAACTTCTACTTGGGTCAAAAACAGCACGTGACAGCTAAGTTGATGAACAACTGAATCGGGATGCATCAAAAAAACAAAAAATTGTGCTTGAGCCTCTTTGGAAACAGTGTCCCAAATAAGCCAGATTTTAATGTAAAAGCGGCACAGCATATGCTCATCGGATCTTTTCTCTAGTCAAGCTAATAGAATTATAATCCATCTAAGCCACCCAAATTTTAATAATTTTCGTCAGAGAAAGTAACATTCATTTTTAGTCACATTTAGTCTCATGGTAATAGTGAAGTAGAGCAGGGGTGCCCACAGGGGGGGATTATGGCGCAAGTTGCGCCATCAAAATTTTTGGGGGGGATTTTTTTAACTTATTTATTTATTTATTTAAATTATTTATTAATTTATTTTTTCAATTTAATTTTTTTTAATTTATTTATTTTTTATTTTTTTCTGTTCTTTTGTATTATTTTTCTTTATGAATTATAATTTTTTTTAGTTACGTTTTTTTTTTTTTTTTTTTTTTTTTTTTTTTTTTTTTTTTTGTGCGAAGTTAATATCGAAAAATACTAACTTCTTCGTGAATGATTTGTATCTGAATTGTTGCTGAGTAGTTCGAATAAGACTGCTAAGTGGGGGAAAAAAAGATACGCTATCAATTCAACTTCAGCATTGCCACTGACACCATAACAAATCTCGGCTCAAATGCAAAATAGGTACTTCCAGCCTAAACATTATTTATTAGTGGCGCCTGGAACTCGTTATTTGCGCAGAGTGTTTTAGCTGCTGCATTTCATCCTAATAGACAAATAACATCAACAAAATGACATATATACACCGTTTAACAACCACAAAATTATGCAGTTTTTCTGCTCCCAAGTCATTAGCTCCGGGTATTCCAACGTTTGATATTATTATTTTTATTACTTTATTATTATTTTTACACTTCTGTTCAGTTTAATCTTAACACTAGATGATAACTATTTCT
Organism: Uloborus plumipes; assembly: GCA_038373865.1. NCBI lineage: Eukaryota > Metazoa > Arthropoda > Arachnida > Araneae > Uloboridae > Uloborus > Uloborus plumipes. The sequence continues at coordinate 8,055 of JAXGGA010024832.1, read as the reverse complement.
CAAGGCGGAGTGTCACAGTTTCTGCCTACCGTAATGTTGCCATATTAATGTGAGATGAGCTCTTGTCGACTATTTTGTAGCAGTTTGTCACGTTCGTAGTAAATGTCGGTTCAAGTTTTGCGAAATTTAAAAGAAATCCTTCGAAGATGCCTAGAGCTCTTAAAACTTCGTTCAAATATAAATGTTTGGAAGTACTTTGCAACACTGTGCACAGGCAAGACAAATGGACTGAACATTGTCGCAAAAAGCATGCATATAAATTCAGAAATAATATTAATATCAAGTACAAAGTTGTAGCTGTTAAGAAAGGCAGTGGTACTTGGGATAAAACGACTAATAACACGGGTGCAGGCTCCATTGTTTCATCGGTGACAATGACAAATATACAAAATGCAACATCAACTTCAAGGTAAGATTTATATTAAAACATTCCTTGTAACAGTATCTTAGAACTATCTTACTTAGTTAATTATTTGATTTGTTTAAAAAACAAAAAGATACACTTATATATGTATATATATATATATATATATATATATATATATATATATATATATATATATATATAATATATATATATATATACATACATACATATATATGTAACCACCAAACACCTGGTTTACAAGTATTAACGACAGTTCATAATTTTTCGTGACTATATATATGGCATGGCTTGCATCTTTAAAATCTTGAACTGTTTTTATGCATGCGTTGAAATAGGGAATTCATTGGTTCCATTATAGCTATGGCACATGAATATTGTGCTAAAAGTTAAAAGGGAGAAAATGAATTTTTTAGTGTCTGCCTGAAAAGGGGGGGGGGGTTGCTTGTTTCTAACGGGACTAAGATTCTTTCATGTTGCTCAATTATTTCTTGATGGCTATTACCATTTGAGAAGCACCTGGACTCTTACGAAGTGGAGGGTAGGGCCATCACTTATGGGGTCAGAGGGTCAATCCACCTCCCCGGCTTTGGGAAACCAATGAGTTTACCTGCAAGTGGGCTGGGTTTTTACTGTTTTTTGGCATATTTTACATTGAATACATACCCATTGTCCTCGCTGGAAAAGTTTGAAATGACGGTCCAGGCAAAGAGGCAATATCTAAGCAATGGGTATCCAAGCCTAATAAGTTCTCAAAAGATCTTTAAAATGCCGAGCAATAGAACTAAAATTCAACATTTTAGTTAATCTCCAGAGGCTCAGGGAAATTTTTAGTCTACCTATTTTAAGGAATGGACTCGTTTTCTCATTTGATTGACATCGGCCATCTCGTCGCGGTTGAATTATAGTTATTCTTAAACATATTTACAGCCCCAGCTCCACCAACCAATCTATCTCAAGATCAGCCTAGAAATGTTCTTTTCTTTCTTACCGTTAGCCGGTTTAACCCGGCATTTTCGGTCGTCAATAAGTTCCATATGTCGGACCCACCTGTCACACCTGGAATTGTTTATGCCCCGTACCTGGCACGGTCAGCCAGGGTGCTGACAAAGCGTGCGTATGATTTTCTTATGGATTGGAGATATGGAATAACTCATGAGAATTCTGGATCGATCGAACATAGCACACCAAGTGTGACAAAAGTAATCATACGTCATAAGGATGACGATTTTTTCCAAGTTGAAAATCCATCAACTGGTGCCGGGTTTGAACCCGCAACCTTTAGACGTAAGAGGTTAACATTTAACCACGAAAATACCCTGACATTGAGTGTCTACACAGTGCAGAAAACGTGCCCTGTATCATTTTTCGACAGCGACGTTATTATTTTTTTCTCTAAAAAAATATTTGTCATTAACGTGCCTTGAGTTTGTATATTTTAATTCAGAATAATAAATTATTCCAAAGATTTCTAAAGCGGTCGTCGGGTTTTTGAGTTGAGGTTTCTTAAACGTAACGTGCTGCGTGCACTGTAAGAAAATTCCAAAACGTCCATCTCAGATTATTTCTGTTGAACGCTCTGAGATTTCACTGGTTTTCACCAGTTTCCTGTGAACATCAAGTATCTCCAAGAAAAAGAGTGCCTTAACTGTAACGAGTGGCATGAATGCAGATTCCTGACCGTTGTGAAAAAATAGTTTTAGATACCAATGTCAAATTATACTCGGCATTTTTATTAAGTGTTTCCCTTTCAGCTCAAATATGACAACCCAAATTGACTGAGCTCTAAATGAAGGCGAAATGCAACCTCTAGATAGTGTAGCTTTGCAACCATTGCCGGCACTAAGGTGTTAGGTACTTGCTTGCAATTTTGAATTAACTTTGGCCATATTAGCAAAAATGCTTTAAGAGGTTTCCTGGAAAATCAGGCTGGTGTGCTAAACTATAATTATAAACATAGTATGTTCTTGGAAGGTATCTGATTTATTTGAAAAACATGCCTTTTATTGGGAACGTTTTGGGAAAGTTTTGGGAATTCTTCAGAAAGATTCCATGTTAATTTCAAGGAAAATTTCCTGTTTTATTTTGTTTTATCCTTCTATTTGCCGGATTCGTTATTGGAAAAATTTAGGCGCATTAGACACCCATTATTTCCAGGAGCGGGTGTTTTTAGTGTTGTCGCATAAAACATCTAAATTCATCCCTTGGCTGTTATGATACTGGCCAGATATTTGCGCCTTGCAAACTGTGCCATGATTTTTTTACAATTTCCCTTCCTTATGGTGAAATGTAATTAATTGATTCATGCACTACTTGTAGCAGAAAAAGTTGTTGGCACATATTTTGTGTATTTTTGATATCGCTAAAATGATTTTGATGTCGCTAATCCGATCCTGTGTTTTTAGTTCTGTTCCCGAAAATGTCACTGAATTTTTCGAAGTGCAGCCATCTACATCAAGCGCGGTTCAATGCATAGATCTCGAAAATATTGATGATGAATGCCAGGACGAAGTTGTTTATGAAACTGAACTAATTTGCAGCGAAGAACTATCATGTAGCAGTTTATCTACAGATAAATCTTTAGCTTCTTCCTCTAACCAACAGAAGAAATCTCCGATAACTGACAATTCTTTTTGTGATACACTTAGAGCTCCAAACGATCCAGCGTCATATGCCAACATCAAATTGTCAGTCGAAGAAATTAATGTTGCTTTAACTCTAGAAAATCAAGATTTTTCATCATTTGCTTTTCCTTCAACAGAGGGAAGAAAGTTTAATCCATTATGGAAAAACGAATTGTTACCAAATAAATGTGTCAAAAATAGAAAATGGCTGGTATATAGTCAAGAGAAAGATGCTGCGTTTTGTTTGCCATGTATTCTATTTGCCCTCCCACACGAGCGGTCAGTATGGGGAACAACTGGATACAGAGGATGGACAGAGCATAGGGGCGATCGAGACATTATTTTACATGAAAAATCAAAAGACCATTTATCTGCTCAAATCGCAAGAATACAGTGGATTTCACACAAAAGAATTGATTCGGGTTTGGCTGAACAGTCAGATCGATTAGTGCGTCACAACAGAGAAGTGATGTCTGTAGTAATTGACTGCTGCAGATATTTAAGCGAAGGAATGCTTGGGTTTCGGAAAAAAAATGTAACCGAAGGAAAACTGATAGATCTTTTCAGACTTTTAAGTAAATACAGTCCAGATGCCAGGGTGTATCTAGACAAATTTGAAAAAGCCAGAATTAAAAAATCGAAGATGGGTTTTAACTTCCTGAGCTATAGAAATATTTACGATCTTATAAACATAATGAAGGACATCGTTGTTTCCAAAATATTGAATAATGTAAAAAATACAAACATTTTTTCTATTATTTTGGATTCGACTCAAGACGTTAGTAAAAAAGAAGTTTCAACGTTAGTTCTTCGTTACGTTGAACATACCGATCCACTTGGAGCCTTAAAGGAAAATGTTCATCCTGAAGAGCGACTTATTGAGGTTTTCACTAGTGGAGATACTACTGGACAAAATCTTTTTCTGGAAGTAATGAAATGCCTGAGCGTACTGGGTCTAGATCCTAATGGAATTGTTGGTCAGAGTATGGATGGGGCTGGTAATATGAGAGGAAAATTCAAAGGTGTAAAAACGCTTATCCAGAATGAATGTCCCAAAGCGCTCTATGTATGGTGCTCTTCACATAGATTTGCTTTAGTAGTGGAAAAATCAATGGATATTTGCCCCCAAATCAAAAAACTTTTTTCTCTTTTAGAAGAACTATATGTCTTTATGTCCGGACATAAAAGACATGACCTTTTTACTAAAAATTTGGAAGAGGGTTCCTCGAAAAAATTGCGACTGAAAAGAGTTTTTACTACAAGGTGGTCAAGCAGAAATGCTGCTCTGCAAACAGTCGTTACCTGCTACGACACAATAAAAGAAACATTAAACATATTGTCAAATGACACAAAAGTTGCTGATGACGCAAAGGCAGTAGCAACGGGCCTGTTAAAACGAATGACAGATTTTGAAGTCATATGCTCAATTCATATTGCGTCAGCTATTTTTAAAATTTTATCACCAGTAACAATTATTTTGCAATCCAAAGTAATTGATTACAGTAGTGTTTCAAAGATGGTTGCAGAAACCAAAAGTAAACTGACAAAGATGAGAAGTGACTCAGAATGGAAGGGAGTTCAAGATGCAATTCTAACCTTTGCTGATAAGAAAATCTCCATTGAACAACCATACAGGAGAGGCAGGAAACGTTATATGTTTACGGATGGAACAGCTGTTCGTGAAAAAGTTGATGATCCCTTCAAGAGTATGCAAGTAGAAGTTTACTTTTATGTGTTGGACTTACTGACTAATCAACTCAGTGACAGATTCTCCGATGTTTCTTTGGCAATAACTTCACAAATGGAGCTGTTCTCGCATGAAGGAAGCCTGAAAATTGCCAAAGAACGTGAAACACCAAGACACACACAAGAATTTTTACCATCAGTAAAAGAATTATGTGAATTTTATAGTCTCGAGACTGGAAAAATTATAGAAGAGCTTGAAACGTTCGCAAACGTGTATAAAGTAATTCACACGCAAATTGACATTTCTGACTTGCTTACAGTAACAAACAAGCATGGCAGTGAAACTCCTGACAAGGAATCGGACATTTCATTGGATGGAGCAGAACATGCAATGAAAATTGATAAAGACACAGATGATGAGGAGGACTCGTACTATGACGAGAGTCTTACGTCAGATCTTACGACTGATCAGTGGATAAAAAAAGGTTTCATTAGGCCTTACAGGTGTCTTCAACATATGTCGGCATTTCCTCAGCTTACAATGCTATACCGCATCCTACTATCGTTACCTGTAACAAGCTGTTCTGCAGAAAGAACTATGAGCCGTTTGAAAATTATAAAGAACAGGTTAAGGAGCAGTTTGGGAGACGATTGGCTTTCAAGTTTATTAATACTGTCTTCTGAAAGTGACATTCTCAAAAAAATCACAAATGAAGAAATAATTTCTAAGTTCGCTATGTCAAATGTGCAGAGAAAAAAGCTTCTTTTGTTAAAATGTTTTACATAATGAGTTTTTTTTTAATATGTATAAATAATACGTTTTACATTCAAAGTATTACTACTACAAATGTCACAAGTTTCAAACACTCAACTCCTTGTTTTAACATGTAATTAGTAAATTAATCATCTTTGAATATTATAAGTATTTATTTTTTACCAAATTTTTTCAATCAAATTTGGATTTATTTTTAATAAATGTAGAAGCTGTTTGTATATAAAATGTTTAAGCTAAATAATTGTTTAATTCACGCTACAAAACTCGAAATTTCTTTGAAACAGTCATTTTCACAACATTCTATCTCTTTTCCTTTTTAAAGTATGTGTAATGTCATTATTTAATTTGTAACTGCTGTTGTAAATAATTTCCTTAGTCGTTATGATTTTACTTAATTCATTTAAATTTTTAGTCAAATTTCTGGCGTAATATAAAATCTGCGAGAATGATTCGTTTATTTATTATTATTTATTTATTTTTGTGTGTGGGATTCTTTCATTTAGTAGATCCCCAGAAAATGAAAGGATGTTTTGGATGTTTGTTTGTTATGATGATAATCATTTCATTCATTTTTAAAGACTTTGGCTCGTTTCAGTATGTGAAGTCGAGATAAAAAGAGAGCTTCACTCTTGATAGGCTCATAATCTCATGTAGCACTTTCTATTACTATATTACGGTTTTTTCATGTCTAAAGTGAAAGTTATATTATTTTGCACATTTCTCGTTGCTGTTTGTAAAAAAAAATTAACTTATTTTACAAGTTTTGATTCCACTTGTTAACTGCAACTGTAGTTTTAAATTTCACTCGTTTCTATCTTATAAAAAACGAAATGGAAAAGTTTTCTCCCCAGTATCCGAGTAAGTTTTACGACAGTAATTACGCGATTATTTTTTAAAAATTTAAGTTACTTTACAATGTTTAACTGTAGTACAAAAGTCAAGTTAAAACTGTGTGTGGTATATTGATGTGAAACTCGTAATTTCTTGAAACGGCTCTCTCTGTTTGCACCATGTTATAGATATTTTTATATGTAAAACGTACGTAATGCCATCTTTAAACTCTCATTGCGGTTGCAAACATTATTTTTTTTCATAGCTGTGTTTACGTATACCTCATAGAAATATATCGCTTGATATATTTTATACTGTCTGTTTGCGTATCGTACGCCTGGCAGCCACGGACGCTTCCATCTGAAAAAGGGGAGATAGGTTTAGGATGCGCACTTCCCGCAAAAGCCTTCAGCTTTTGTTCGCTTACTACTTTCTCGTTGCTTTTCCCCCCTATTCCGAAAAAGTCCGAAGAGACTTGGCGCTTGCGCAGATGCGGCTGAGGTCGCACGAAAAAATTTTTGACAGTATCTTTATAAATGTTTACTGCGTAAGGTCGAGCTTTTTTGCTAATTCAGTTTGAAATTTAAGATTACAAAAACGCACAAAATGTTAGTTTTGTTTATGTAACTGAAAATTTTTGAAAGCAATTAATTGTGTGTACCATACGATCGTTATTTTCATTTTCAAAGTGTAAGTAATATGATTGATTTAATTTCTTGTTGCTATTCCAAATACTTGCTAATCGTTTTCTCAGCTATTCTTATTCTATTTATCTCATCTGAATTTATTATCTGATTTAAATTAATTTATTTCTTATTATAACCTCCCATATTAGAATATTTTCGTGAATTCAATTGGAAATTTCATAATTGACTGAATGTTTTTGGCTAGTTAACCCTTGTAAATATTACGATGGTACTTATCTACCTCTTTATATGTCATATTTTTAAATAAGTAAGTTGTTTTTCAACATTTGATTCTACAATTGAAAGGTAGAGTTAAAATTATTGTTTTATTTATATAACTCATTACCTTATAAAACAATTATTTATACCATATTATAGTTATTTTCATTTGTTAAGTTTAAGTTATATCATTGATTTAATTTCTTGTTGCTATTAGGAATTACTAATCATGTTCATAGCTATTCTTATTATATTTATCCCACCCGAGTTTATTATCTAATTTTATCAATTTATGCCTCATTATAAACTCCCAAATGAGAAAATTTTCGTGGAAATTTATGACTTCATGTTTTTGGCTGGTCAACACATATAAATATTACAATGGTATTAGTCTACTTTTTTACACGTCATATTTTTAAACATTTGAATTGTCTTTCAATGTTTGATTCTACTATCAAAGATCGAGTTGAAATGATTGTTTTATTTACATGACACTCATTAATCTACGAAAATATTTGTTTGTACTATAATATAGTTATTTTATTTTGCATAGCACAAGCAAGTTTATTTAATTAATTTATTGCTGTTTATTGTAAATATTGTTCACTAATCTTATCCCTTCAGATTCTGTTTATTTCACTCAGTCCTGTTTAAATAAATAGTGCGTAAAAATCATGTTTAAATAAATAGTGCGTAAAAATCATGTAAGTATTGCACTCAGTTTATACCTTCAGTGTCTATTTTTAAGTCATGATAAAATGATAACTTTCAGTGGCGAAGCGCAGAATTTTTTTTTAATAAATAATAATAATTGTAATAACAAAAAATAAATTAAATAAAATAAATAAA
>JAXGGA010024831.1:0-11446 GCA_038373865.1 Uloborus plumipes | reverse complement strand
TAAGCATTAATTTTGTATAGCTTTTATTTTATTCGAGTCATTTGATGAATTTGTAAAACAGTCAGCTGTATTTTCGACTACTGAACACATAGTCGAAACAAAGCTCATTTCAAACGGAAGTATACAGAATATCTCGAAATCTTTATTTTCTTTTCTTTTAACCAACACTTCTAGAAAGAAACTCTTTGACCTAGTCGATTTCTCTTCGTTAAAATTTTCCGCTCAACATTTTTCCCTTCTCCAACTTGGTTAACGCGCCATCACTTTTGACGCTAGAGTGACGTAAAATAGATTGAAACTCCAAAATAAGGGGCTCTGCTCAAACTGTTGATTCTAGCAAATAGTTTTCTCGCTCGCTACCGACAATGGCACGTGCAGAGTTGTTTTCATTGGAAATAATTTCTCTTCGCTTCTATCACTATTGTAAATGCATCACTGTTTCTTGTAAACATTAGGAAAGAGTTAAGATATTTGATTATGGCATAAAAATTTAATAACATTCATTCATCAACCATGCTTTATATTTAATTCTCATATACAGGGTGTTTAAAGTGCTTAGTAAATACTTTAAGAATTGATAAAAGAGCTCATATGGGGAATAAATTAACATAGATAGTCTGGTGAGTCTCCAATTTCACTTGAGTTATTTGACAGGAAAATTTCAACATCTTTAAAGAACCGGTTCACAAACGGTGTCCCATTTTGAGAAGAAATAAAATATTACTTCTCCTTAATAATATCAATACCGTGAAATTATGATAGTTTGGGACAATAGGCAGGAGGGAATTATGATTATATTTTAACTATTCTAAGACAATGGAGACAATGTGAAACAATGGGGAAGGGGAGAAAGGTGACATTTTGTGACAAACAAAGGGATCTAAAATATTGAGAAAAAGGGTGACACCTTTTATGGACAGCCCCCAAAGATACCTTTTTTTCTCAAAACTGCTAAAACCCGCTACACATTATTATAATGCTGAAAATGCATTTAATTGAAAGAACGATGCACAAAGTTACAAAAACTGTTGCAATTATCAAAAGAAATAGGTAAAAGTTGAAAATTAAGTTCAGTAAAAAGGTTCGGGAGAAAAAAGTCTAAGAGAACAAAATGCAAAACGCGGTAGACATGACACATCCCGAACAATAACGAGAACCTTTTGACTGGTGTGATTATAATGCATAACTTTTATGCGTCTTATTTGAGGTACAAAACTTTTGATGCCAAATTTAGTTCATGATCTTCCCTTTTCGATCTCTTATTCTAAATTAATTGACCTTTTGATATTATTATTCACATGCCCTTTATATACTGACTCATTTGTTTTTGAATATTTTAAATAAGAAAATGCTTTTACTACATAACTACTCTCGACGTTCAACTTAACAATAAATAAACATAACTAGTCAATATTTTTATCAATTTTTTAAGTTTGACTTTTTAAATCAACTACATCCGTTAAGAGTTTTCCTCCACTTCACATGTTCTTGTATATAGAACTCACCCCTTATAAATAGAGCTCTATTTTATTTACAAATAAATTTTAGGCAAGTGGCTAAAATTGACCAGCAATTGAACGTATTTCATGAAACACCGGCGTTACAATGGTATACAATTATTAACTCCCAAAGAATACAAAACCATAGCAAATAAGTTTCAAATCGAGCTAAATAACGATATAACTAGGTAAGGACGAGCTGACAATTAAGTGTCCTAACTCACTGGAGATCTCAGTAGGTCCATTTATAGTCTTAGATGAAACTACTTCAGTGAATGATGAATACTGGGATAAATGTTACTACTACCATATCGACTCCTATGTTTACTGTTAGTTAAACAGCTGTGTAAGGTCATTCTAACATGTTATCGATTATAATAATTAAACGTTTCAGGCATTTACGAGTTTCCACTAGTTTCATGCGAAAATCAAGTGTTTCTGTGAAACTTTTTCCGAATCAGCACAAGTTGCAGAGGCTTAAGCTTCTCACTTTTCTTACTACCAGTTTTAAGATATGCTCAGTTTCTTTATTAAGTGGGTGACATTCAACTCATTTGCAACCCTCCAAGTTTAGCTTCAATCGAGAGCGAAATGCAGTTACTGGATATTGTAGCTTTGCAAATAAGCTATTCGATACTTGCTTGAAAATCTACGCGAGTTTCAGCCATATTTACAGTAGTAGCTTTCCTGGTAAATCACAAAGGCGGTTTCAATTTATTGGTATAAACGTATCTAATGTTGCTTGAAATGTTCCTAATTAATTCTCGAAATACTACTGGCTTTTATTTTGAAGGTTTCTGAACTCTTCAGCAAGATTCCAGATTAATTTTAGGAAGGTTATTTCCTGTTTTTTTTTTTTTTTTATCCACAACTATGTTCAATTTTTTTTTCAAGAGCGTTCCTATTTTTAGTTTTTTACAGTGGGGAGAAAATCAAGAAAATCATTTAATTTTAAAAGAAAATTTGCGGAAATAATTAACAATTTAAACGAGATTACAATACATTAAGCACTTAAAAAACCCAGCTATTTACAAAACTTGTACAACAAATACATTAGAACACCACAAGAAAAAAAAGTACTCCATCGCAAACAACGTCCCTCCACCTATTAATCTGTTGTCTTTCCTTGAATAAATTTCCACGGTCTGCACGCGCAATGGGCGGAAATACCGGAGCATACAATTCAGGAACACAGTGTTGACGCAAACAACTCTTGAACAATGGTCCGAGTCAACTATTCAAAACATCTCCCTGGCAATGCTGAAGATTTAGAGGAGGGGGGTGAAATGTCTGACATGTTATTAGGATCACTTGAATGAGCCCTGCCATTATTTAAGCAGGTTTTAGCCTCTTTATTCCTTCCTTTCGAGAATTAACGTTGAATTAAAGGATTGTTCTGGAAACATTAATAAGGGGGAAAGCGTCAAATATTGATTTAGACTCTGCGTGTTTATGACTGAGTGGTGTTGGTTGGGTTTGAATGAAGTTGTCTCGGAGGGATCGGTTAGGGGGGGGGGTTATTGTTTTTAATCAGAAAAGGTGACAAAGAGAAATTTGCAGACCCTAGAAAATATAGTAATAACTAAAGAATACATTTAATTAAAACTAGCTGTCGTGGCCGTCACGAAACTTTCTTCTATATCTATCTTATGAATTCCAGTTACAAAATAAAATACGTACTCGCCCGAATAATTGGAAACAGCTCCAATTTCCCAATTATCGCAATAACCCTGCAAATGCAGAATCAATGAGCGAAATTGGAAATCATTACAAAAGCCTTGTTTAGATTAATTGCAAACATTTTATTTGTTAGTAAAAAGAAATTGGCAACAGTTAAAAATTTCAAATCATTGAATGTTTTCAGCTGTTTTGATAATTAAATAGCGTGAAAGCGATTTTTTAATGAATTAATTTTTCGAATTGTTGACTAAGCGCAAAAATCATTCCACCCTCCCCCTGGGGCGATTGGCGCCAAAATTAATTCGATGCTTACTTCCATATTGGGTTAGTGTTATTCCAAATTTCATTTAAATCGCAGCAATATTTCTCGAGATACAGTAGGTGCAACGACTACATAAGCACTTTTGATTGCTCCACCCCCCTTTGAGATATTGACACACAAATTGAATCAAAATTTGTACTCAACAGGGTCTACCTATGGACTAATTTTCCTTTGATTCCGCCGGTTACTTCCTGAGATATGAGCTAATATTTAGAAAAGTGCCAATTTGAGTCCCAAGTGAATTTTCACCAGTATTTCAATAACTAGTTAAAAAAATAATTTTCCCCAGAAAGAAGATAAGTTTTTCTTTCATTTCATCTAATAACATCAGAAAAAAAAATTTTTTTTTTTCATCAGAAAATATTGTGTTTATACATCAAAAATCAGATCGGTAACGTGTCCCAAGTAGCAAAGCTTAGCATGCATACAGGTCATGCGCACTTTCTAACTTCCTAAAAAAACGCACTTGCACAAAAAACGATTCTATTTTTACTCCTTTGTTAATATTTTACTTCATTTTTGTTTTAATCGATTTCTGATTTTCTAGCTGATGCGAAATAAGCGTGTCCCAAGTTCCGCCGTCAGAGTGGTAACAATAACTTCCGATCTATGTTTAGGCTCCCAAAATCATTTCCTGCACCTATACCACGTGATACTGAGTACCTGGTGGAAAGTTTTATCGAATTGTAATTAAAAATTTGCATTTCTGCACCTAAAATTGTAGGTAAGATTTTTTAAAGTGATTTTATAAAATGTGTGTCATTTGAGTCATCAGATCGGTAACACGCTCTAAAATGCGCAGTTTTTATTATTTTAAAAATTATTTTATATATAAGTATAGTCCTTTGTTACAAGTGAAAAAACCACGTGTTTGATTTTGGTTTAGTGCGATCGACTCGGAAATAAAAAAAAAAAAATTGTCAGTTTGTCAGATCGGTAACAGTCAGAGCGGTAACATTGAAAAACAGCAAATATGTTACAGAACTAACTCACACGTTTCAGAATTATAAAAAGCAAAAATCATACTTTAGTCATATATATTGAATATTTTTGTTCTTAAAAAATGAAAAGCAATGAGTTTTAGTACAATTGCTTCATTTGTGGTTTGTATGACCTAACAATAGAAGTTAGTAAAATAAGAAAAATTGACACTGCAGAAATTAAGTTAATTAATTATTATTCTTTTAATTTATTTATTAATTAATTAATTAATTAATTTATTTATTTATTTTTGGTGCTTCAATTTCTCATAATTTCGCTAAATAACTATATAATAACTAGCATGCTAAATTTGAATTTCTGATCAAGAAATTAAATTTCCTGCAACTAATTAAAGAAAAGCAAGCAGCAGAGTTGTGTGTTGAAAAAGTTGAAGTTGTGTGTTGTTTTAAAACAAAACAAATGTTTTATTAGCTTGGATTTGGTAATCTCATAATTTATTTTACCTAAAAACCTTATCGCTCATTTTTATTTCCAAGAAATGCTTTTTCATAATGAAATTTGATTTTTTAGCCTAATATATATATTTTAATATAATTATCTTAATTCTATGTTAAAAATGCAAGGAAATGATATCATATTTAGAGATGTTAACGAAGACTGAAAGCATAAACTCAAATATGTAGCTCATATTAACATCAGATCTGTAACATTCATCAGATCTGTAACGACTTAAAAGTGAGTAATCTAAGGAGGGGGTAAATAACTTCCTTGACCTCCCCCTTTTAATTTTCTTGCATTTAGACCCAATTTAGACTTAGAATCCAATATTAGTTTTTTTCTGCAAAAAAATTTTTTTTTCAGAAAACTCCAACTTCAAATTGGCACTTTTCTAAATATTGGCTCATATAGCAATCACCCCTACGCAGAATACGTGCGATTGCTCCATCCCCCTTCGAGATATTGACAAACAAATTGAATCAGCACCTGTACTCAGTAGGGTCTACCTATGGACCAATTTTTGTTTGGTTCCGCCGGTTACTTCCTGAGATATAGCAATCACCCTCGCACAGAACACGTGCGATTGCTCCACCCCCCTTGCAGGAATTCGCTAAACAAAGTTAGGTGTACCAGTTCACATGATGGTACATATGTGCAAAAATTTTTGTTCGATTTCATGCAGTTGGTTTTGCTCTAGCGCGGCCACAAAAACTGGTCACACACATACAGACACACACAGACAGACATTTTCCAAAATGGTCTATATGGACGCAGCGCACCTCAAAACGTGCAAATCCGTCAAAATTCGACATTCGAAAATTTTCAAGAAACCAATACTTTCTTCTATATATTAGATATAGAAGAAAGTAAAAAAACGTACAATTAATATAAAGACTTTTCTTTCTAATTTCGAAAAAGTAGAATATGACTAAATTTCTTATATTGAAAAATAAAAAGAGAACAAAATCGTATTTTTCCTTTGCTAGCATTTAAAAAGGGGGGTAGGGGATCATTTCACCTCCCCCAGCTCAAAACCTTACCTTTAATGCTTGAATAACTACATAAAGTGTGTCTCCTCGTGTATCTCCATTTCTCCCTCTCTTTAATGGAATGTTTCTTTTATGTAGCACGCAATACTTTAGAGGATAGTTGAGTGCTTACTATTTGAAAAAGAGAATCAGAGAACTTTTGTGGTTTTGCTTCAGGTATTTTGAGCATTAAGAAGAAAAATAGTGCAGAAAACCAATAAATGAACATGGCATTTTTAACCCAAGGACAAACACAAAATTTTAAAGTCAACGATTACGTTTTTTTGTTTAAAGTTTCTTGAAGAATTTTACATATTTTACATCATATTTCATTTTAGTTTCTCTACTTACTATTTTTCGTTGTTTAAATTCTTCTCTAGTATTTTTTTTTCTCTTCGCTTTTTAAAAATCATTTCATTTTCTCTTTTATTTTTGGAATAGTACATTGCTTACCCAGTTTGGTCGGATGTAACATTTTTCGCTCCTAGATTTGCATTTTATTCCTGGAGCTCTAAACTTTGAAATTTATTTTTTTGTGTATTGTATTATGTATTGTATATAAAATATCCGATATGTATCATTACATTAAGTATCTCGTTTATGCATATATATGTACATATAATCATGATGAAATCATTAGTTCTTAAGTAAAATTTTGTTTAGGGCTCATTCTTTAAATTATGAAAACTATGAACTGTTCCTTATATTCAAATACATAAAAATTAAAGCAAGAAGCAAAAAATTCCAAAAATCAACGTATACGTACAAATGTAACAGCAGTGCAAAAGGATTAGGAAATATTTAAGGAAGTTACTGTTGACCCGTTATACAAGTTAAAAAAATCTTTTAAAATTTTACTTAACAAAAAAGGGCTGTTTAGTCACCGGGGAGGGGAAAAAGGTCATTCACTGATCAAAAAAAAAAATAGGACACGTAACAAAATGTTTCGTTAATTTTTCTTTCAGTCTTTTAACTTGCTCTACGATGTATATATGCAAAATATCGGGTAACCGTAATTGGAAAAAACAGTTATCTTAATGTCAACACTATGCAAATTTCAAAAAAAAAAAAAAAAAAACTCAAAGCCTAGTAGTGAATAAAATTCCTCATTGGGGATTCCAATATCCTCCAAAACACTTCACCTCTTACCAACAAAGAAAGTAAAAGTTGCAAGAATTTCAACAGTCTCTCCAACCAGACCTACAAAGGGAAAGAAAGATTGATTCTGGACTCGAAACTGCAAGACAAACGATTCTGGAACAATGAAATTCACTCGACGAACGGACAGAGCCGACATAGAATTTTCACAAGACGCAGGTGATACGTCTGACATTTCATTAGACTATCCTGAACGAGCTTTTCCATTATTTAAGCAGGTTAAACCGTTTCTGTCTGGAGTTCAGCCCTAATTCAGCGGAAGGCGTGAATTAATGATTACATTAGGAATAATAGGGAAAGGGAAACGCCGTGAGATGCAGCGAGAATTGAATTAGGAGTTGTATGAAAAGAAAGTAATTGTTGGCTTCAAGTATAGATTATTTGCAAAAATTCTTAGATAAAAAGATTTCGGTACAAAAAGGGATCAGTTCCGCATTTTAACAAATTTCAGGTATCACGAAATAGGTTCTTTAACGTTCAAGTTTAAGGATTTTGTCTTTATATTTAATACTTTATCAGCATATGCCTCGATAATATCAGATTCCATTTGTGCAGCGTGTTTGTAAAGTGTTTCCCAAAAAAACGGAAATTCGTTAGAAAAAAAAAAAAAAAACACTTCGAGATTAACGAGAATACTTTTCTTCCTTTTATACTTACTTCAAAAGGGATTTGTCACCAATTTTTTAATAGAAAGAAATAACCTGATGTTCGAAAAGACATATCGTCAGCGAATATGAAAAGGAAACTTTTTAAATTGAATTAGCATTAATTGCGATAGACTAAAAAAATATGTGCCTCTTCCATTTTGGATGTGCGATATGGTAAGAGCTTGCTTTGATGGGATGTCCTTGAGTTTATTCATTTGCACTGAAAACGAGTTTCCATGCAACCTCAAAGCACATGTTCTGCAATTTGTATCATAAATTTGTTCGGTTCCTTTTTAACGTGCGTTATTGTGCATTTTTAACGTTATCATACTGTTTTAAAAATTATTTACTCCTTGAATAGTTACTGCTTAATAGACTTTTAATGCTACTATAACGTAATAAACACTTCTTACTCTGAACAGTTAGGGCCATGCTCCACATCAGCGTAAAACGCGACCGAAACTGAAGGCAGAAACCGAAAATCCGGGTACTTTCCATAGGAACACCATTGAATCCATTTTACGCTTCTGCCTAATTTTTCTGCTTTGCGCTGATGTGGAGCATGGCCCTTACTGCGTGTTCGGTTATAATAATTTTAGAACTCGATCTTTGAGCAGTTACTGCTCTATAGATTTTAAGCATGATCATATTGTTTTAAACAATACTTATATGTACAATTACAACAACACTTATTTTTAACGCTGTTATAATTATTTAATGCCGAATATTTAAACAGTCATTTCTTTACAGATTGTTAATGTTGTTATTGATGTTTTTTGCTATATTGCACTCTTTGAAGTCTCTGCTTTATAGATTTTATTATTTCCATTTGCTGCATTGCAGTTTTGTTACGTAACTATCATTAATGTCATTTCTTTGTGAATCGTTTGAAACATTAGGTTTTCAGTATGGAATCTAATGACTTTATGGGCAGCATTCACTTATCTTGCAAAAAAAAAAAAAAAAAGTATGAAGTCGTCAGATCTTAAAACAACAGCACTATATATATATATTAACCAATGTAGCTAAAAAGTTGTTGAATGAATCATATTCCCTCAAAATGTACTTTAATGTCCTAGTGAAGCATGGATTAGATTTATGAATTCTACCTTTTCTTGTCTTCTCCTTTTTCCCACTTAAGTAAATACAATTTTAATTAGTATGCACATTTACATTGCTGCATTAGTTATGAGGACAAGAGAACCATACTTCTTTTTATTTCACTAAGCATCGAATCTTTAAACAATACGACATCATTGTATATACGTATTTCAGTTGCATAGAAAACATCAAGAAAAAAAACCCTGAACGGTTTTGATTAGAAACAGCCAAACTAAAAATGATAATATTTTAGTGTTGTTTGCCGGAAATAAAAAGAGTTTGAGGCATCATTTCATTTTCATATTACTAATTTAACTATTTAGCCTCAATTAAAAAATTGCATTTTATAGTAACTTTTCGCATGAAAAGTGTCAAGATCATAGATTTGAAGACTGAAACGTGCCCACTACAATTTAAACAAAGTTGTTTAGTTGCGCCGTGTAACAAATGACCTTTCATTAGAAAGTATCGCTGTAACAAGTTCTAATGAGAATGGATAGACAAGTTGGTGACAGCCTGCGCACAGGTTGTTAATTATGAATTCAGTTCATCCTCTTTACGAGACAAGACAAAAGTTTTGTCTGGAAATTTGAAGTTCCCGTGAAAGGGAACTTTTCGAAAGTAAAGAAACGGCTGCAACAAATTTCTAACCAAAGAATTGAAATGGAAGGCAGGAGTGAGTTTGTGTTGCGTTTCAATTTTAATTTTTGAAAGAATAGAAGAATGGAATGGAGACGAGAATTTAGAAACTAACGAATGTGCTGTTCAAACAAGAAACAATAGATCAGATAGTTAAAAGTATATTATAACGTTTGCAACACATATTATGTGGTGGTTAATGTATATTGATTCGGTGGTTTTGAATAATTCATTAATCGTTAGACACTTGAAAAAAAAATCCGTTCCCAAATGTCATACATTTTATGAATTTGTAATTTACTTTTTCTGTGACGTTTATAGTTGGTTCTATTATCTTGTTCGGTGCGAAGACCAAGTGCATAAAGATAAAGCGATAAACACGTTTATGGTTGCATTTCGTTTACACTCTTTGAAAAATCTATAAAAGTAAAAAGTAAATTAGCCGAAAATCTTTTCAACATTAGAAATGTATTTCAGCATAATGTACTCCCAAAACAGTCATTCTTATCAGATTCATATGATTTCTATTTAAAAACAGAAGAACAAATTTTATGATAAATTTCTTGTCCGCGAATGTAGTTATGGCAGAAAAAGGAATTTGTAACCAAATTTGCGTAATTTAAACTCCAGCATAGAAAGAGGAGGATTCTCAGCAGGGCTACAGGATTGCTATACAGTTGTGGAATGTCGCAAACTAGGAAAAATTAATTTCTAATTAGCCATAACCCTATTACCCTTAATGTATGAACCATCCAGCCTAAAATTTGTTACGAGTTGCATTTGAAATTAACACATGATTAATGAATAACGCTGAAAAAGAATTAATAAGTAAATAGTTTATTTGTGTAAAGTCACAAATGAGAACATTTCTCATCCTCCATTTATTACTTATGTAACACACAGTTTTTATGAATAGTTTGAGGAAACATCAAAAAGTTCTCTTCAAGTTGCACAAAAATCGCACAGCTTTGTCGTAATCTCGTGCTAACAATAAATGCTTTGTTTTTGACGAAAACATCCTTCAATAACTTTTTTAAACTCATGTAATATTTTATGATGACATTTGTTTTAAACACGTTTCTTCCATTGTTGATTTTTTTCCACTGAGAATCCAGAAGCTTTTCTTGCAGAGCCCGGTGGTGGTAAAAAAACTCCCAATTTTAAAACAGCTGACATATGTCTTCATATATATTTTGAAAAAGCTCATTTTGTTAAAACTTTCGCCTGCATATGACCTTCTGATTGTCAGTAAGATAAAAAGGGAGTTAATGTTTTCACCCTTAGGCAACAAAAACGACTTAATGCTGCCGTGAATAAAAAGAGTCATCTGTGAAAATTAACTCCATAAAAGATTAAATAATGATATTTCGCTGAGATGAAACAGAGCATAGTTAAGCTTTATTACCAAAACCGTGGTGGTAATTAATTATCGCGAATATTAACTTTTGCTGGAAAAGTGACTGTAATACTGCATTATGTTAACTTGGAAAATTAAAAAACACAACAAACGAAACAAAATTATAAAGATATATTTCCATGAAGAATAATAAACAAAAGAACAAATTAAAAGAATATCATTATTTAATTTTAAAAATACAACCGAACGAGTGTGAGACGGTACAAAACCTTTTTAACAGCAAGGAATAAAATAATAAATATCAGATGTGGATAGAAATCTATTATTTTTAATAACTGAAAATAATGGTTACGTGCATTTGAAGCAAATTCCCTGAAATGTATAATTTTTTCTGACTTTCTTACCTGCATTAATGTATGGTAAGTATGGAAAATGGCACTCTTAAATTAAAAGATATAATGTTTTGTTGGTGTCAAATATCTGAAACTTCAAAAATCTAAAGTAAATTTAACGTGTAATCTGAAAAAAGCTGATTTATAATAGTTCCGTACAGTTAGTAGGAAAACATTCAAAGA
>JAXGGA010024830.1:0-11447 GCA_038373865.1 Uloborus plumipes | reverse complement strand
TTACTCCACCCCCTTTATGAGATATGCCCCCCCAAAGTTGTAAATTTTTTAAAAAATTCAATTTTCAACGCTAAAAAAATGCATGTGGGGGGCAAGATAAAAAAAATATTATTTGTGGTATTTTAAGTACTTTTTACCAGCTTTCTAATAAAACAAAAGTTGCTTTGTTATTCAAAGGCGTTTGGCAGATATAAGGGACTGAACTTTCAAAAAATTGCACAAAAACAACACGATTATTTTCATTTTTTTAAATCTTTTTTTTATTTAAATGTAATTATATACCTTATTCTTTGCTTTAAATGCTAAAAAAAGACTAAGAAGAGCAATGAAGAAACATATTTAAAGTTTAATAAGATAATTTAATATTTTTAACACCTGGGAATATAGAATACCACTAAACTTGTCTGATTTTTAAACATCTGATAGCTACCTACAACAGGACTGAGCATTTCTCAACTTGTCCAGGTTTGTTCATACCATGTGGTCATCCTTGTTCTGGCTTGCTCTCACATGTGTATCTTAGTTGTCTTTCAAAAGTAGGTTGTTGAGCTAGTGTTTCTGCTGTAAAATCTTGTGAAGCTGATGTGATTTCTTTTCATTTTAAGTTCATTCATATTCACAGAATGTTTTGTTAAAGGTAAAAGAAGAAATTCTTTAGAATCCTTAAATATAAATTTAAATTTGTCTTTCTACATGTAAACTGTGAATAAGTTATGGATAACCCTAAATGCTCCATAGGAGTTTTTGAGAATGATGATTGTAATATTTTAAGTTACAGTAGGCAGTCTACTGTAAATAGTATTTCTGAGTACAGTGATGATGATAAAACTTTACTGCACCTGAGAACTGGGTGTAAAACTATTGAAACTGTTTGTACCTACCATGCAAAATTTTGTTTGACAAGTTTTGCCACCTTTATGGAACTTCTCGCTGGTAGGTACAAACAGTTTCAATAGTTTTACACCCAGTTCTCAGGTGCAGTAAAGTTTTATCATCATCACTGTACTCAGAAATACTATTTACAGTAGACTGCCTACTGTAACTTAAAATATTACAATCATCATTGTCAAAAACTCCTATGGAGCATTTAGGGTTATCCATAACTTATTCACAGTTTACATGTAGAAAGACAAATTTAAATTTATATTTAGGAATTCTAAAGAATTTCTTCTTTTACCTTTAACAAAACATTCTGTGAATATGAATGAACTTAAAAAGAAATCACATCAGCTTCACAAGATTTTACAGCAGAAACACTAGCTCAACAACCTACTTTTGAAAGACAACTAAGATACACATGTGAGAGCAAGCCAGAACAAGGATGACCACATGGTATGAACAAACCTGGACAAGTTGAGAAATGCTCAGTCCTGTTGTAGGTAGCTATCAGATGTTTAAAAATCAGACAAGTTTAGTGGTATTCTATATTCCCAGGTGTTAAAAATATTAAATTATCTTATTAAACTTTAAATATGTTTCTTCATTGCTCTTCTTAGTCTTTTTTTTAGCATTTAAAGCAAAGAATAAGGTATATAATTACATTTAAATAAAAAAAAGATTTAAAAAAATGAAAATAATCGTGTTGTTTTTGTGCAATTTTTTGAAAGTTCAGTCCCTTATATCTGCCAAACGCCTTTGAATAACAAAGCAACTTTTGTTTTATTAGAAAGCTGGTAAAAAGTACTTAAAATACCACAAATAAAAATTTTTTTATCTTGCCCCCCACATGCCTTTTTTTAGCGTTGAAAATTGGATTTTTTAAAAAATTTACAACTTTGGGGGGGCATATCTCATAAAGGGGGTGGAATAACAAGCCAATTTTTTTATACAGTAAGTAACCATGACTATGAATATATGATAAAAAGATGGGCTTGTTACTTTGAACCCTTCATGGGTTTTTTAATCTTCGAAAGTAGTAAAAAATGTCATTTTCGTCGTGAACTTTGACCTTGAAAAAATAAATATTTTTTTTAAATCTGAAATTTATTGATAGCATATATAAAAAGATCTTTTTCTTAGCTTTCCAATGAGCTATGTTTGAGCTCAAAATCTTT
Source organism: Uloborus plumipes (assembly GCA_038373865.1). Taxonomy (NCBI): domain Eukaryota; kingdom Metazoa; phylum Arthropoda; class Arachnida; order Araneae; family Uloboridae; genus Uloborus; species Uloborus plumipes. Next base: position 9,393 of record JAXGGA010024830.1, on the reverse strand, counting down.
GATAGAAAAAAAGTTATAGTTCATAAGACAAAGCATCAAAACGCCCGATTTTCGCTGTTGCCAACAACAAAAATGGCCTATATATCAAAGGGTAAATTTTTTAAAAATAAAATGAACACTATTTTGAGCTCTGGGAAGTAAAAGGAATACACACACAAATTTTCATCAAAATCAAAAATGGTGATGCGACAACCCATTTGTTGATTTAAAATGGAATGACCCCCGATCCTTCTCAAAAATTTACAAGTATGCAACACAGTAGAAATTCCAAAAATGTAATTTTAGGGAGCCCTTTGCAACGTCAGCATAGAAAGCTGGGTGGCTCGGGATGAACTGCCCCGAAAACGTTACTAAATCGAAGTCTTGAAAATTATTTATTTTTTTTTTGGGGGGGGGGAGGGCGGGTTGTTAAGGTAGGAGGGGGTGAAGTGGCAAACTCTAGTTAGGGAATGTTGCCTAATTGTATAACTCTCTCCTGAAAAATTCTCTTTGTTCTTGTCAAGGAGGTTTGTTTAATGTTTCTGGGAGGGGCTTAAGCCCCTTAGCTGCCCCTGCCAGAGCTTAACCCGAGAATAATCGTTCCTTATTCAAACACATGTCGAAGGGTAAATACAGCGCGTCTCGAAATGATAGGTCCACCCTTATTTTTCAAAATTTCGACTCTTAATTGAGAATAAAAATCACTTTTTTTGACAGTGATTATATATCTGTAATTGTTAAAACTATGTTTGATGAAATTTCTCAAAAAATGAATCATTTCTTCTTATTTGATGCAAATTTTCATTTTCAGACCGTTTCAAAAAGATAGGTCCACCTTCAGAAATTTTGCCCCAACCACGTTTATTTCCAAAAATTTGCATAAGTATCGTTGCTTAGTCTTACTACGGGATTATGCTTGCTGCTGTGGAGGTATTTAAACAGATTTGAACAGCACTTTGTAGTCAAACAAAACGGGTTGTCGTTGCAGTCTTTCGCTGGTTGAGCAGGGAAAAATTGATGCATTAAAACAGTCTGGAAAATCGAACAGAGAAATAGGTAAGCTTTTAAACAGATCACAAAGTGTTGCAAACATTTTTTTGCTATTTGGAAATGCTTATAGCAGTAAAAAATCATCTGGCCGCAAATCAAAAGTGACACCCCTACAACGAAGCACTATCGTAAGGGACCTAAAATCCAGAAATAATGAGCATATCCACTTTGGCCAAACAACTAAACCCTTCAATATCAAAATCTACAGTCCACAGAGCGGTAAAGAAGTTCGGCAATTTTCTTTACGGGAAAAGGAAAGCGGCTCCGAAATTGACTAAAAAGCACAAAGAAAAGAGATTGAAATTCGCACAGGAAGAGATGTCCTGGAAACAAAATAGGCATCGTGTGATATTCAGTGATAAAAAGGAATTCAACCTGGATAGTCCAGATGGTTGGCATTATTACTGGCACGATCTGCGCAACGATAGACAGATATTCTCGAAGAGGCAAGCTGATGGTGGTTCCGTTATGGTGTGTGCCCGATTCAGAGGGACAGGAAAAACTGATATAGCATTTGTAAACAATCGTTTGAATGCTGCTGGCTATAACAAGCTGTTTGAACAATATTTTCTCTCACAATCAGAACCCATTGGGGGCTCATTCTTCATGTTCTAACCGGACAATGCTCCTCTGCACTCTGAAAAGTCCACTTTTGAATGGTTTCTGGATAATGTTGTACATATTATCGATTAGCCACCTTGCAGCCCCGACCTGAATCCAGTAGAAAACATGTGGGGTATGCTCGCAAGAGCAGTGTATGCAGGCAGAAGGCAGTACAACAGTACTTGCAGACTTAAAAAGGGTTATTTCCTCCGAATGGTCAAAAATCGGGACAAATTGTTTGCATAAACTTGTAGAAACCATGCCAAATAGGATTTATGAGCTTATTCAGAAAAAAAAAAAAAAACAGAAAAATTTCTTATTAATTCAACATTTATTTGATGCGTGGTTCAGTGGACTTATCTTTTTGAAACAGCTGTTTCATCTAATTTTAGTTTCTCTCATTATTCCTATTATTTGTAAATTATTTATGAGCTATTTTACATTGAATGAAGTAATGTAGTTTATAAAATAGTGCTTTGTACACAATACAACCTTTTTTTTACCAGCATAACTTTCGTTTTTACTGGTGGACCTATCATTTCGAAACGCACTGTATTTCTCTGTAATCAATCACCCATTCAGTATCCCACTTTCTTAAAGAATCAATGCACTTATATTGTTTCTAATTCAATTGTGTTTTTTCTTCTAATTTGTAGAAAAGTTTAAATAAAACTGATTGGGGTAATTTCGTAACTGTTAGGTGCGCGGCTTCTGCCGAGTTAAAGATGAGCTTTCAAATGTAAGAAATAGAATTAAATAAATAAAAATAGAAAACATAACTGAACAAATAAATAGTTGTGTGTATGTTCATTATGCAAATCTAGTTTCCACAGATTTTTGCATCAAAGGGGTCTTTTGATGCTCAGGAATTTACAGGGAGGTTTTAGGAATTTAGAGAAAATAAAAAATAAATCAAAAGGTATCTAAATTGAAAGTTCGAGTCATAAAATCGTTCTTTTCTTGACGTTGACAGAAAATTTTCAAAGGCCGCTGAAGATATGCTAGCAAAGTCCCAAAACTTCTAAATAGGGCTCTGTTAGGTCACAGAACTTTTCAGGTCGAAAAAAACATAGAAAGAGGTTCGACCAATATGAGAATTTCCAACCTAACGCGTTAAGCTAAGAGATGGGGTAAAAGTATCGGTATTTCCCTCAAATTTTTTACTATTCACTATTGAATTTGATTAAATATACATTTGCTGCTTAAAAATTTTCCAATAGTTTTGACATTGTCAGAAAAATCCTCGACGTCCCTTGTCAAATTATCCGAACTATTTATTATTCGATACAGGGCCGGTCCCGAGATGTTCCTACAATAGGCGCGCTGTTCTAAAAAAAATACTGATAATAGTTTAATAAATACATAAAAATTAAAAGTTCAACGTTTTTAATGCTTGTCGGATTACTTATAATCCGAAGCTTTTTTTTTTTTTTGCCTTTAACTTCATGTTTCGAGCTTAAAAGGACTCCTTCTATCAATTCATTTCATCACTATTTATTTAGCCATTCAAAAATGTTACTTACGTTTCTTAGCGAGATGGTTCTTCGATTGAATTGTTTTCACATTTGATGTAGAAACTGATGATGGTTCTGAGATGACACAATTCATCTGGACATCATGACCTTGTATAATCATTGAACACCCTTGGTGATGAGTGTATCCTGAGGGAAAAAAATACTATTAAATATTTAAGGAGTCGTGACTCTCTCTCTCTTTTTTTTATATATATATATATTACTGCTCTCTTTAAAAATGATTATCTTCTCTTTCCTGCAAATATCGTTTCCCTTTTGTGTGTACTTGTTTGAGGATGTAATATTGAAAAGGACTTAAATGACAAAAACAAAATTTACTGAAGAGGGAGGTAGAGATTAGGAGTAGTCATTAAAATAACTCTTCAAATCATACTTTTAAATGGCTTTATTTTCTAAGCAAACTGTTTGTTGTAAAGTTAAAAACAACAACGTTTTATTTCACAAAGCTTGCAGTTATTGCATACACTAATTTTGGTGTCACAAGGAACGCCTTCTTCAATGCACCCTGTTAAAACTGCGGGTTGCATCTGGCACCTTTTATGGTCAGACGTTGTATCACCGGCAGCACGCCCTGGAGGGTGCTATTTGACTCCTTACAACAACTTTAAAGGTGCCGTTTGGCTCCATATAGTCCCCTAGGGCACCGTAAAGGGTGCAACAAAATTATTAAACTGCTAAAAAAGGGAGAAACTGGCCTTTGATTAGCATTTGTTCAAAACAAAAAGTTTCAGTACGGAGTCTGCCACAAGGTGCGGCCTTATGCTACGCCTCCTAGGACGTCAACCCAAGGGCGGATCCAGCCCCTGGCTAAGGAGGGGGTCATTTTCGGATAGGGGGGGGGTCAAAGTGCAATTTTTGTGCAAAAATGGGGGGGGGGTTTTGGCAATTTTTTCGGAATATAAGTCCAAAAAGGCAATTTTTTGCTATATTTGGTAGGTCAAGGGGGGTAATGACCCCCATGACCCCCCCTCTGGATCCGCGCCTGCGTCAACCAGCCTCTGCGCCTTCGGGTAGTGGCGCTTATGTCCTGCACACACACATGACCGCCCACACACACGCACACATAAATATACACATGTACACGCATAGCAACACACACACATGACTGCCTACACACACATACACATGTAAATGCACACAAACACATGAACACATCTACATCTACACACACGTAGCAACACGCACACACGTCACCGCCTACACACACATCCACACACAAATACAAACACACCTACAATCATAAATGCACCGCCCCCTCCCACATGAACAAACACATGTCTACACACACAGACACGCCTATCGCAATTCGTTCCATTCTGAAAAACATACTTTGAATTCATTGTCTAAATTCAAACATATTTTCTTAGTTTAATTTTCATTTTCTTTTTTTGCTTATTCTATCAACATTAGCAACTAAAATTAGTCTTTTTGACTGAAGGAACCACCCCCAATGTGATACTTATATGTAAAATTTCCCATTTCTCATTGAAGAAAGAAATAAAGCAACAACCGCCCTTCCCCGGAACAGCTAAGGAGAAGCAGGACCCCTACCTCCGATGAGGGCGAATGCGAGGACGTTGAGCGCGAGGTCGAGCGCGCCGAGGGCCACCAGGAGGCGCGGGTACCGCGGCTCCGTGTCCTCGTGCGCGGCGTGCACCATGGTCTGCACGGCCTCGACGCAGGCGGCGAAGCACAGCGCCACCAAGAACAGCATGTTCACCAGCAGGCCCAGCACCTTCACGCGCGCCCAGCCGAACGTGTTCTTCAGCGTCTTGCCCCGAGACATCTGCACAGGAAGAGAGAGAGAGCGTTTTTTTTTTTTCTAAGAATAGGGAAGTTTTTCATTTTTCAGTTTTTTTTACATGGTAGAACAACATACATGAATATCCTCAGTGAAAAAAAATTTCCGACACGACAAGTAAACTGTTAAAACTACATGCACATGGCACCTTTAAAGGGGAAACGTTGTAGCACCTGAGGGACCCCCTGGGGGGGGGGTGCCACTTGACTCCCTATGTCACAAATGAAAGTGCCATTTGGCTTCTTGGAGTGCCATGGGCCAACCATGGTTTGCCATAAGCAGGGCCTGATTACCCAAAAGGCACGGGAAGCTTGAGCTTCCCCTAAAAAATTTTCAGGAGGCAAAAAAATGACTGAAGACTAGTGATTTAAAATTCTAGTTTCTGCTTTTAAATGCATATCTAAAGGTAATTGTAAACATTAGAACTGCTTTGATAAAAATTTTCTGAAAAGTTTTAAAAGTGAAGAAGTTTTAAAAGTGACATTTCATTAAACATGAATCCTACCACAAGCTATTTTTAAATGTGGGATTGGACTCAACTTTTTCACAATGTACTGTTATTATGTTTTATTAATTCTGTGAAGTAATAAATCTAATTTAACATCGAATCAATTGCAATGCAACCATGTTTTATGCATGAAAATTCAACATAGTGGAGGAAGGGAACAGACTTTAGCCTGAATTCTGCGTGAGCAGCTCTAGAAACGATATGTACCCTTAGCGAGATTTGTTTCAATGTCTCAAGAGTATAGACCCCCCATCCCCACTCACCCTCTCGCCTCAAAAAGCAGGGGGCCTCAAAATGAGACAGAGCTTCTCCTAACTTCACAGGTTAATCGGGCCCTGGCCATAAGACACCCATAGGGTGCCACATAGAGCCAAATGGCACCTTCAAGGGTGTCATAGGGAGTCAAGGGGCACCCTCATAGGTGCCGCTGGTGCTACAACTTTTTTAAAAGCTTTTTTTTTAAATAATAATTAAACTTTAAGCGACGGTGACGTCAGACGGCTGGTGGATTTTCGCGCCAGAGCGCCAAGGCTGAAGTGAGAAACTGCGAATTAGCCCGAGCGGTAATCTTTTCCCTGCTTTCATAAGGCTGTTCCCGCCAGCTGTCTGAAGAAGCTAGGAATTGCCAAGTAATGTCTCGCTAAAAATTCGAATCTCGCTAAAAATGTGGTTTTCGCCGCAAAAATTAAATACCATCATCGCTGATACCCGTGGCAGGTTATTGGATTGGGCTTTGACGAGAGGAATTAATAGATTTAAACTAATTGACAACGGAAAGAAGAAAAAAACTGCAATTAAAACTTGTTTCGCTGCAATACTATTGTTGTTAGTGAAAGGCTGAAATTACAGCCATCCAACGTCACTGGTTTCAAGGCGTGCTTTTTTTGCGCGTGGGCTTTAAAAAAAATCATTAAGAAATGCATTAAGAATCAATCATTGTGTTTTAAAATTCGACAATGGTGATTTTTTATGTTTTGTAAATCTCTTAACAATATCTAATAGTCAAAGTATGAATATTTAATAGGTTGAAACTTCCCTATTCGACTGAGAAGTTTCTTTCCTTAAAGACTTTTTAAGCGCGGGCTTTGAAATTCTGATCTGCATCCTTTTTGTGTGACGGAAGTGACGCAGCTGTTTTTAAATGGTTGCCAAGATCAGTGTCGGCCCCACTTAATGAGGTTGCGGATAAACGAAAACTCCGCTTATACGGGACCGTAGTAATGGGGGCATCTGCGTGGTGTGGCCTGGGTAACGCTAAACTTTCGGATGTTTTCACTAAAGAGAAGCTTTTTATGCGAGATCTTCGACATAGGGAAGAGTTCAATTTTTTTTTATGATAGACTAAAAAACATGAACATTACAGATGAAAAAACTTTTGCGATATTATTTTGAGTTCAAGCGACAGTGACTATCATATGGCTGGTTGGATTTTTCGCTACTCGACCGTGTTTGTCAATCTAGCTAGAAACTTTCCGTAGCGACAAGAGTCAAAACAGCTTTTTCTTCACATTCACAACGCTACTGATCAAGGACTGCCGTACTAGGTGATATACTACACTGCAACCTTTCTTGACAACAGCATCGTGACGTCAGCGTGACGTTAGCCTATGAAAAACGAGCTAGATAAAACGTCACAGCATACTTGGCGAATTAGAGGAGATCGCTGACTACTTGTGAGCTCTTATTGGCTCCGGCCGTAGTGACGTTCAGTGTCAAGTTAAGTTGCATTTTAGAATAGTGGCTAAGTGATGCATTCCTAATGCCTTGGCACCATCAATGCCTCTCGTTGGTAGTCACTAAACAGAAATGAATTATTTAACACTCTCGTGTATTTTCCTAAAAAAACGGGCACGCGAGAAAAAAATATAAAAACCCCTTCCTTTACGGGGACGGGCCTGTTTCAGGGGACACTTTTAAAACCCGAAAATAACGTTCTAATAAACACATAAGTGTTTTTTTTTTATCTTCCTCAACACGCTTATCACCACGAAAGAGGTCATCATTCGATTGATAATGAATCGTAGCTTAGAAGAGCGGAAGTTATTAAGTAGGACATGCAAAAATCAAATTACATGTCAAGACTGATTACATTTAAGAATATTTGCTTCCGATACGAGTGTATCTTATAATCGGAAGTACCTTTGTGTATCAATGGAGGGAAAAATGAAATTATCTGTCGTTGGCGTTTTGAAAATTAAATTTTACTACACAGCAAAAAATAAAATGTTGTTTTTACAGCACAACACAGCTAATTTTACAGTAATAAACTGCAAAATTGCAAATTTTACAGTAATAAACTGAAAAATTGCAAATTTTACAGTAGAAACTGTAAAATTGCTCGTTTTAGTCTTTGGTTTTACAGTGATAAATTGTAAAATTACTGTGCATTTTAGTTTTAAACTGGAGCCTCTGTTGCTAATACTTTAGTGTTGTTTTTACTGTGTAATGCAGCTAATTCTATGGCAATCTAGCAAAATTGCTAGTTTTACAGTAATAAACTGTAAAATTGCTAATTTTACAGTTTATCACTGCGCATTTTAGTTTTAAACAGGAACTTCTGTTTACAGTATTGTGTTGCAAAAACAAGTTTATCTTGAAGATTGATGGAGAGGGTAGAAGGGTTTATAGAAACTGTTGTAATTGCCCAGATACACAGCTTACACCTTGTCATATCTTTGAGTATCCAGCAATAAGTGCGAACCTGAGAGAAATTGGTGTATTGCCGTCACTTGTTGACCTTTATGACGATAACATCCAACAAATCGCAAAAGCAGTTACAAGGATCCATGGAGTTATTTAGTTCGGTTAAGTCATAGACACGACAAAAAAAAAAAAAAAAAAAAACAGTTTATTTTACAAACGTCAAAGCGGGTAGAGTAATTATGAATTTAAGTCTGCAGCAGTGATTCTCACATTTATAAAAATATTTCTATGAATAAAAATTAAACATTAAAAACATGTATCAGTAAAAATTGCATCATGCAATTTGAGGTTATACTAAAGCAAATTCTTTTAAAAATGGTAGCGCGGATAGGTTAAAAAAAAAGAGAGAGAAGAATATGCAATATGCTTAGTTCCAGTTTTTACTAGGGCTAAGATTTACCCTCAGTTTCGGGGGAGAAGGGGGGAGGCTGGGCCTTCTGACTGAAAAGGCATGGAAAACTTGAACTTCCGCACATAATTTTATGGGGACCGAAAAATGATTGAAAATTCCAGTTTCTGTGTTAAAATACTATTTTGAAGTAAAGATTTCTACAAAATATTATAGTTTAGAAAAAGATAATGCTATTTTAGTAACCCCTGTTAATAAGCTATAAAAAATCTCAATGTTTTTCTCAACTACTCCAGTCAAAACCCACTCATACGTCTGAGCTTGCATTTTAAGATCACGATAATATCACCTACAAAATGTCTATGTGACAATAGTCAGAAAAGGGGAGGGAGGGGGGAGCAATCAATTTGAATCTGAATCCGATTAGATCAGTTTCGGAAATAATATTATAGTATTAGTATGTTTTGCTTGTATAGATTTTGTAAAAAATGCCGAAGCTAGAAAGGGCTCCCAAACAAGACCGAGTTTCTCGTAAGTTCAGAGAATCAGGACCGAACGAGATTAGATTAGATATATCTCCAAATTCTAAAGATCGAGACCAGCGGTTGCCTCCAAATTCAAAAGATCGAGACTAGCGGTTGCCTCTTGCCAGTGGCCACTAAAAATTATTTTGGCGACCAGAAAATTTAATGTTGGTCGCCAAACTGGCGACCTCTAATTTATGTATTTTATGAACAAGAACGCAAAATGCCATTGCATGATCGCAGATTTTTTTTTAAGAAGGAGAAAAAAACATCAACATCGTTATTGGAGGTCGGTGCCGATCGATGTCATTAAATAAAATGCATTTTTTATAAAAAAAAAA
>JAXGGA010024829.1:0-11447 GCA_038373865.1 Uloborus plumipes | reverse complement strand
GATTTGAATCAGTAAAATTGAAATTTTTTATGTATTTTCTGTATTATTTAAGTTGTGATTGATCAATCACAACTGATGTGTCAATCACAACTTAAATAATACAGAAAATACATAAAAAATTTCAATTTTACTGATTCAAATCTTCTAAATTTTATGCATTTATTGCCGTTTTATAATAAATCAGCTGACTTGTTAATAGCCTACCTCTTTTGAAACCTACAAAGTTAATAATATTCTAACCGCTGCTCCTGCTCTCTGAAGATTAGGCAGCACATTACCCATGTTTGTTCTTTTTATCTGTTTAAATTGTTTCATAAATTTTAAAATGTTTGCTAAAATTTCAATTTGTTCTTTTGTTGTTTTTTCCAATTTACACATCTTTCGACACTTAAGGGACAATTTCTCAACTTCCATATATTATTTGCTATTGATATTAAGCTGCTATTGAGCGCTTATTAATTCGCAAAGAAATTTTAATAATTTTCCATCTTGCATATATATATATATATATATATATATATATATATATATATATATATATATATATATATATATATATATATATATATATATATATATATATATATATATATATATATACACTGAAGTGACAAAAGTCATGGGATAGCAATATGCAAATTTTCAGATGGCAGTAGCATCGCATAGAACAGGTATAAATGCGCAGTGCTTTTACAGAGCTTTCATTTCTGTTCAAGTTATTCATGTGAAGAGGTTTTAACGTGATGATGACCGCACGACGTGAATTAACAGACTTTGAACGCGGAATGTTAGTTGGAGCTAGACGCATGGGTCATGCCATTTCGGAAATCGTTAGAGAATTCAACATTCCCAGATCCACTGTGTCAAGAGTGTGCCGAGAGTATGAAATTTCAGGTATAACATCCCACCATGGACAGCGCAGTGGTCGACCGCCTGCACTTAAAGATCGAGACCGGCGACGTCTGCAAAGAGTCGTAAATTCTAACAGACAAGCAACACTGCGTCAAATCACCGTAGAAATCAATGTGGGACGTACAATGGACGTGTCTGCTAGAACTGTGCGGAGAAATTTGGATTTCTTGGGCTATTCCAGCAGAAGACCGACTCGAGTGCCTTTACTGACAGAACGACATCGCTTGCAGCGACTCTCGTGGGCACGTGAGCATATCGGTTGGTCCCTAGATGAATGGAAAACCGTGGCCTGGTCCGATGAGTCACGATTTCAGCTGGTAAGAGCCGATGGTAGGGTTCGAGTGTGGCGCAGACCCCACGAAGCCATGGACCCAAACTGTCAGCAAGGCACTGTTCAAGCTGGTGGTGGCTCCGTAATGGTGTGGGCTGTTTTTTCATGGCATGGACTTGGTCCTCTAGTGCGACTGGACCGAACATTGACTGGAAATGCTTATGTGCAGCTACTTGGAGATCACTTGCAGCCATTCATGGACTTCATGTACCCAAACAACGATGGGATTTTTATGGATGACAATGCGCCATGTCACCGGGCCACAACTGTTCGCAATTGGTTTGAAGAAAATTCTGGACAATTCCAACGAATGATTTGGCCACCTAGATCGCCCGACATGAATCCCATTGAGCATTTATGGGACACCATCGAGAGGTCTGTTCGTGCCCAAAATCCTGCCCCATCAACGCTTTCACAATTATGGACGTCTATCGAGACAGCATGGCTCAATATTCCTGCAGAAGACTTCCAACGACTTGTTGAGTCCATGCCACGTCGAGTTGTTGCACTTCGCCGGGCAAAAGGAGGGCCGACACGATATTAAGAGGTATCCCATGACTTTTGTCACTTCAGTGTATATATATATATATATATATATATATATATATATTAATAACTTGCTAAAAATCTCGAAAAAAACTGCGTTTTTTTCAAACTTCAACGCAACTGCGGCAGATCAAGAAATTGACCAAAAAATTTCATTTTTTTTTCTGTGCACTTTGCTCTTCCAATGGCACCTTTTCCGCATTGCCCATCATCAAAATAAAAAAAAATGTCATTTTCGGCCCACCCTACTCAACAGTCCGAAATAGGTAGTAACCGAGATGGAAACAGAAAACATCTTACAGAAGCTAAACCTGCCAAAAACCTGGAAGCTAAAACAAAAATTAGTTCACCAGTGAGAGACCGTAGCAATAGCACGGTTGAACTCGAAAGTTGAAGGCAAAGCTGGAGCATTTAGCAGCATGTTACCACCCCTAAGGCAGCGCTGAGGCAGAACTACGTGTAATGCACCGCCGGTTACTACCTATTCCGGATTGATGAGTTCTAGTAAGAACAACACTGCAGTCTCTGGATGGTGTAACCAGGGCCGTGGTGGCCCGATCGGTAAGGCATCGGACTCGTGTCCGGAGGGACCCGGGTTCGATCCCAGCCGATCAAAGATCCACCGTCTTGATTAATGGTGGCTGGGAGGCGTTAAAAATGTCGTGGTCACAAAGTTCTCCAAGTGAAACGATACCTCTGGGGGTGCTGGGCCTAGGGTTTGCTCGACCCTAGGTTCTGGTTCAAAATTAAGAACAGAGCGCACTTCAGGGCCCTATCCCGATTAAACCAAGAAGCTGTGGTAAGTACGGGGGACCCTGGAGGTGTGAAAATAAATGAAATGGATGGTGTAACCGAACTTTTTCAGGAAAAGATAGTTTTCCTAAAATGGCTCCATGAGTCATGTAAGTGCAAAGTAACCGGTAGTAACATGCGTTAGTCATAGTAAAAAAAAAATCGCCTTTTGAAGAGACGTAAGCAAAATCCTTTTTACTGCATCAATGCATTCAACTAAACATTCTGTTTACAACTTTGAACTTCCTTGTATTGGTCAACGATCTGAGGTGACGAATGAAAAACACGAGCACGTGACATTGGTCAGGAATTTTTAAAGATTTCGAAATATTTTTCCGTAAATAAACCGTTTCATGTTTTGATAAAAAATATTCCTTGTAACCTGGCAATGAACTCATCTAAATGTCGGCATTTTATTTTAAAACATACCCTACTTTTAAACGGCTGCAATCCTTTTTTGAACTTGATTATGTTCTCTGTCTCACTTCCTGTAATGCATGGTTCGTTGAACATTAAAATAAGGTTATTTCATCAAACCGCACAGCCGGTCCCTTATTTTTTTGACACGTAAAATGCAGGGCCGCGCCAAGCCTGATCGATGCCGTCTTGCAAACGTCTGTTAAGCGCTTTTTTTCAGTGGCGAGGTGCGCCCCGATTTTAAGACAATGCCACTTCCCCAAAAAAACTTTATTTGGCAATTTTTTTCCGATGATTCGGGAACTTAGGAGCTATTACTGTGATGTAGCAAAATTAAAAATTTCTTAATGTCCCTTTGTATTACGTGCACGCAGGGGCCGTTTTTTCTTTCAATCTTTCTGTTTTTTTTTTCTTTTCTTTTTACTTCCTTTTACGTAGTAAAAGAAGTATTGTGATCACGAAAAAAAAAAAAAAAAAAACAATCATTAAAATTTGGGTCTAAATTTTGATTTTGCTCACCCGCGAATGAATGTTGAGCAGTTGATTCGACCTGTCAGCACGTGCATGTGTACCTACCAACATGTAACCAGCCGAAAAATCCTTTCCAACCACCCCCGAGTTAATTACGACGAGTTTTCTCGTGACGTCTGTATATACGTATGTGCGTATGTATGTGTGTCGCATAACTCAAAAACTATATGCCGTAGAAGCTTCTAGTTTGGTATGTAGGCTCTGAGGATGGTCTAGTTGTGCACCTCCACTTGTGGTTGCATTCAATTGTTCTCAAGGGGGTGTTTTACCCCTTTTATGGGGAAAATCAGTGTTAATTTCAGTGCAGACTCAAGTAATATGAATTGGAGCGACCATTTGGCGATATATCTCCAAGCTTTTGGTCGCCAAGTGTTTGACGCCAACTTGGCGACATATCGTCAAGTTTTGGCGCGACAAATTTGGCAAAAAAAAATAATTTTTTAAACTTGGGTTCAACTTGGCTCTATTAACGATATTTTGCGAAAAATTCACTGGATGATATTAAAATCGACAATATTTAGAAAATTAACCACTGTAAAATATTTTTTGCATTGTTTCGTGGCAGATTAGGGGTGTAAATATTTGAATTGTTACCTTGCTCACTCCACGCACTTTTTTCAACACTTAAGGCAACTACAAAGAAATTTACACGTAAAAGGAAGTAGTGTGGGGTCCATACCAGATTTTTTCTTGATTAGCCTCTGCCTTAAAATTTTCGAGTTGAACCGTTCCCATGTGCGGTCGCTCGCTGGTATTCTAATTTCACATTAGCTACCAGTTTTTTTCGGCTCTCTTTGCTCTATAAGAGGATTTTTGCCTCCAACTAATTTACTTTTGTATTCCGTGCTGATGAGGGCATAATAAGCCCGAAACTGCAGTCCATGGATCGAGATGAACAAGTTGGCTGTGTGTTGCATGTTTCTGCCTTAGTCCTTGCTTAGGGGGCGGTTATTCACTGTTTAATTCCCTTTATTATTGCATTATATGTAGAATCTTATATGGCATTGAGCCACGAGAAGATTACTCCAGAATAGAAAATTCCTCACAATTATTTAGCAGCAGGGTCATTCCATGTGAAATCAACAAGCCTCAAAACTTAACCAATTTCAAAAAAAAATATAGGGTTGATTACGTCTATAAAGTATACAAAAAACTGATTTAAAATTTTTTTTCCAGCTGTTAGTTTTTTGTGTGAGACCGCTTAAAAACTCAAAAAATGGCAAAAAGTGAAATTTTGGTACATACAAAGACTCAATTTTCTCAGCTTCTATTGCAGCTAAAGTCTTTTGTTATATGTCATTTTAAAGTTCTTTAAACAGGCTTTCATATGATATATAATTTGACAAGGTTTCGTGATGTTGATATTTCAAGGTCACAGAAAGCATTATTTAACCTTGAATATTTCAAAAAGTGTATTTTAAAAATCTGAAAAAAAAAAAAAAATATATGTTACTTACTAATGTGGTGTATATGTTCTACAAACTTCAGAATGGGACAGCAATGAGATCTGGACGAAAAATGAAACAGACCGTTTACCCTTTTACCACTTTATTGCAATGTCTATGGTTCCTGAAGATATATAATACAGAAATACTGCAAACTGTGAAATGTTATTTACAAGTGACGGTTGGCACATTCCACTTCTTGTTTTGAAAGGTAATAAATCATTCCTGTTGCGCTTCTCCTAAGGTCTACTTTCAAAATACACTTCCCAGGTAGCACAAAAAACGTTTAAACGTTTTATAAACGTTTTTAATCGGTTGTTACAACGTTAATAACCATTTTACAACCTTTAAAAAACGAAGTGTGCTACTTGGGTTATAGGCACATTGAAAACATTTTCAAAGTCAGGATAGTAGAAAGAATTTGAGGGTCTATGAGGATGCAACAGCATTTTCACAGTTTGATTTTCTTCATCTGTGTCTAAGACGCGCCGTAGCCTCCAATATCCTTAATACTAGCAGGCCGAGAATCCAACCATCTCTGAGCAATCGAAATCGAAATTGACAGTTGTAGTGCGTACAGTAGTAGTGGTGGAAACTGAATATCCTTTCACTTGCATCTAATTCCTATTCGATGGCATAAAACAATAAAGACTGAGTGCCTGGTATTGTACTTGTCGTCATTTTTCTGGATTTCAAAGCCTGTTCTCCCTGTTTATAATGTTCAATTGTGCAATATTGAAAATTAATGGATTTGATATGCTCATTTGCCCAATCAAACAACTGTCGTAGTGACATGATTTGACTGTCATTAATCCTTTGCCGACTGGCTCTAGCTGCAAGTCTTTTACCAGTTCCACCTACACCATGAGAGGCACTTTTGCCATGGGATTAGGAAAAAAAATGCCACTTTGCTTTAATCCCGAAATCTGATTCATGATAACTCAGGTTTAGAAAATTCAGTCTATTTTTGTACTGTGAGGCAGCTCCATCATTGAAGTAATAGATCAAGCTTGGTTTGGTGGCAAAATGAGACTGATATCTTTCAGATTAGTAAGCTAGAGCTAGACTGTTGAGTAGCAAGAAACGAGCGCTGAATGATTTTAGGAAGTTCTTCAAAAAGAGTATAATTAAATTCTTCTGTAGACTTAACCAAATCTCAAGACATGTTCTTCTCTTAACTTGCACCCATTGTTTATAGGTGATGCTTCCAACGCAGTTCATTTCAAATGCTTCTTCAATCATGTCCTTGAGTTCTTAAAATCCAGGACCGAAGTGCCTTATAAATTTCACGCACTCTCATTTTGCCTCCAAAATAAGATATATTGAATAGGAATCAGATGCAAGTGAAAGCATATTCAGTTTCCAACACTACAACTGTACGTACTACAACTGTCAATTGCGATTTCGATTGCTCAGAGATGGTTGGATTCTTGACCTGCAGGTATAATGGATATTGGAGACTAGGCCGCGTCTTAGACACAGATGAAGAAAATCAAACTGTGAAAATGCTGTTGCATCCTCATAAACCCTCAAATTCTTTCTACTATCCTGACTTTGAAAATGTTTTCAATGTGCCTATAAGTGTATTTTGAAAGTAGACCTTAGGAGAAGCGCAACAGGAATGATTTATTACCTCTCCTGCCAACCGTCACTTATAAATAACATTTCAAAGTTTGCCGTATTTCTGTATTATATATTTTCAGGAACCATAGACATTGCAATAAAGTGGTAAAAGGGTAAAAAGTCTGTTTCATTTTTCGTCCAGATCCCATTGCTGTCCCATACTGAACTTTTACCACATATACACCACATTAGGAAGTAACATATATATTTTTTTCAGATTTAAAAAAAAAAAAAAAAAAAAAAAAAAAAAAACCACTTTTTGAAATATTCAAGGTCAAATAATGCTTTCTGTGACCTTGAAATATCAACACTACGAAACCTTGTCAAGTTACATATCATATGAAAGCCTGTTTAAAGAGCTTTAAAATGATATATAACAAAAGACTTTAGCTGCAATAGAAGCTTCACTTCACTCCTCGAGGGGCCACAGTACCTGTCGTTGTTGTGACTTCACCTGATACGGCATCCTCGAGGCTTTTTATTGAACAATTATAGCAATTACAATATCTAAATTTCACAAAAACATACGACAATTACAACAAATAGTTACACGAAGCATAAAACGTTTACAACATATAATAACACAAAGACATAAAATAATTGAAACATATAATCACATAAAGTTAGCAGTTTACACTTTCGCATAAAAAAGAGAAAATTGAGTCTTTGTATGTACCAAAATTTCACTTTTTGCCATTTTTCGAGTTTTTTTTCACATGGAATGACCCAGCATTTAAAAAGCGCGAGGCCCATCCTTTGCATGCATGCGTCCTCTTCCACACGCGTGTGTGTTTGTTTTGAAATAGACGTTTTAAAATGCTCTTTTGTCCAACTACATGCTATCAGGACCGCGCCGTCCTTATGTGCAAAGTCGTGCGGCGCACAGCGGCTCCAGAGTCTAAAAGGGGCCGAGCTCTTCCGATTTAAAGAGGTTCAGATTGAAAAAAAAAAAAAAAAAAAAGATAAAAAACTGAATTGAACTTTCAACTTTTCCAATTGTGTGTGAAATTATACTGCCCATTAGTAAAACAACCGGTCTTACTCTACCTAAATGAAAAGGAAAAATTCTTGCCTTGTTGTGTCAAACATGCAACTATTAAAATCAGTGGTCGGAAGTAGCGCGCTACAAGTCGCTACATTTTTTTTAGGAATGTGTAGTGTAGCGTACTACTTTAAAAAAAAAAAGTATAGTAGTGAGTAGCGCGATACAAGAAAATAGTAGTTTATAGAGATTTCTAGAAACTACTTTTAAATTAAAATAATAGATAAACTAATGAAAAAAAAAGGAGAACGAACGAAAAAAACAAGGTTTAATTGACTCTTGACTGATGCAAATCTTGCATGAGTACAGCAGCGGATGCAATGAGAAATAAGAATCATATAAATTTGAGCTGATCTTAGATACATCATTTTGACGAAATACATTCTATCTGTTTGGTGTCATTGGTTTATTTGGCATTCATTCAAATAATTTTCATGTTCCTAAACATTCCCTGGCAAAAATTTAAAAAAAAAATTGACGATTGAATTCTTTCAATCTTTCAACTTTGCATGTTTTCTTGTGTCGAATATCAGTAAAAATTGTAAAAAAATAAAAAGGACAAATTTTAGCAATAAAAAAATGGGAACCAAAGGAAAAGTAACAAATAAATTCAAAGAGAATTCCTAGTTCTATTCCATATTCAAATGTGTTAATTTATTAATGTAAACCACTTTTCGAATTTTTTCGTTCAATCTTCAAACGGTGTGCGCTTTTTATTTATTTATTTTTTAAAAAGTAGCGAAGTAGCGACTACAATTCAAAAGTAGTTTGTAGTCGCTACATTAAAAAAAAAGTAGTTGTAGTTGTAGTTCGCTACAAAAGAAATGTAGTTTTTCCAATAACTGATTAAAACACTTTCTCATTGAGAACACGTGATGCTAATGTCATGCATTTGAGTGATTCCATACCAACTCACCGAATGGGGGTCGCACGACCGACTCGGATTTTCTTTTAATTTGGCACACATGTTGATCATATAGAGGCATGGAAAAGTCCAAATTGTTAGGTTCCTGCTCCACTTATTTTCTGAGATACATGCCCTCAAAGTTTGTCCGCCACGTCAAAATACTAAAAAAGTGATGTTACTTAATCATTTTTTATAAAAAATCGTACTCATGCAAAATAAAAGTGTTAGATATCTATGGAAACTAGTTACTCCAGGCATTCCGAAAAAAAAAAAAAATACTAGAACGTTCATAATGAAAATTGCCAAGGTACAGGGCTCTTTGAAGTTGTCACCACAAAAACTTGATTTTGCAGATTTTGCTAAAATTGGGGCAATTATTACAAAAAAAGGCAAACAAAACCAAAGGTTTTCTCACTTTCTGGTAGTGTACAGGTCCTCCCTGTAAAGTGCTACGCAATAAATTTTTTGGGTTTCTCACTCCATGGAAATATTTTAGCTTAAAGATAAGCCATAAGGCAAAAAATGCGTTTTTGGCCATCTTGGCAGCCATTTTTCTCATAAATGGGGAGCAGTAGAAACTTTATTTTTTTTTAAACAAGCCACTGATATGTTAGCTATTCACAGGAAAAGAGTTTACTTTTGGTTATTTCTCCCATTAAGAGATATCCTGCTGACAGTATATGCATGTTTTTCGCGACGACCATATGCTTTTGTTCCCCCTCTCATGGACTTAAAATTAATTAAACCAAAAATAATGATATATTTATTAATAGCTGTATTATCTACCCAATATGTCATGAAGTTTAATTTATTAAATCATTGAACAATAAATTAGATAATTGATGAAAACAAGAAATAGTATTTCTCTGATGCCTGAGCATTATGCATTCATAATTATAAAGCACTAAATACTTTCTTGAGAAATTAATTAACATAAAGGAGCTCTAAATATTTATATTATAAGCAATACCCAATCTTGTGATTAGGATACTCCTGTTTTTAATTGAAGAATTTCTTGAATATCACATGAATATCAGGAAAATAAATGAGGTATTTTCGTTTGATGTAGGATATTTTATGACAAATTTCATTTGATGGGCTACTAACTGAGCATGGTGATAAAGAGCTATTAATTTCAGCATCGAATTCCATTTTACCTTATTAACAGTTAAATATTTACAAAATAATTAAATAAATAATTTAATATAAAGCCATGCTTGAAGAATTAAAATTAGTGCAACTAATTTATTCCCATACTGATCTTTACAAAACTGACATGTGTTGAGCACTGATAAGAACTGACAAGAATAAGTTTACTCACTAAAATACTAGTTCACAGATACTATAAAGCGTACATTCTATTTTCTACAAAATAATACTGCAACAAAGAACAAGGGTATAAAGGGGTAGGTACTAAAGAATTTCTTGAAAAATCAATTAAAATAAAGGAACTTCGAATATTTATCTCATAGGCAATACCCAATCTTGTGATTGGATGTTCCTGATTGATGGCTATAAACAGGAGGATACCCTTGTTCTTTGTTGCAGTATTATTTTGTACAAAATAGAATGTATGCTTTATAGTATCTGTGAACTAATATTTTAGTGAGTAAACTTTTTCTTGTCAGTTCTTATCAGTGCTCAACACATGTCAGTTTTGTAAAGATCAGTATGGAAATAAATTAGTTGCACTAATTTTAATTCTTCAAGCATGGCTTTATATTAAATTATTTATTTAGTTATTTTGTAAATATTTAACTGTTAATAAGGTAAAATGGAATTCGATGCTGAAATTAATAGCTCTTTATCACCATGCTCAGTAAGGCTCGACCGATGGCATTTTTTGGCCGATGGGCCGATGCCGATTGTTGGCCGATTGTTCAAAGTTGGCCGATGGCCGATGGCCGATTTTTTTCCTCTTCCATCGGCCGATGGCCGATGCCGATGGCTAAAAAAAGCCAAATGATTAGAAAAAATAAATGTTCATAAGAGATATGATGGGTCGGATATTCATTTCATTCTAATTATTTTTCAGTCATTCAGATTTTGGGCCTAAATTTCTATTTTACTACCACTCGACAAAAATTATATGAGAGAGAGAGAGAGAGAGAGAGAGAGACGCAGTAAGTTGAGAACTCATTCGTACTATTTGTACTAGGTGTAGTCACGAAGATACTTTCTTAGCTGCAATCCGATGTTCCATATGTGTTTTTTACTTTTACATTTTCTTTTTTTGACTAATCAATTTTAATTTCAATGCAGATTAATATCATAAATTGGTGACAACTGAGTGATATAATCGCAAAGTGTTTTATAACTAACAAAGAAAGATACAACAAAGATGGAGAAAAAAATAATATTCTGAATTTGGTATCGGCTGGGCGGTATTTGACAAAATTCCTATTAAAATTGTCGATATATGTAGCATGAATCTCTGTAAAGCAGTTCTGCATCAGTTCGCAATATACTCTTTTATTCATGAATTAAGTTCCACGTACATGTACGAAAACGTTTGAGATAAAAATTTGAAACGGACACTGTTTAGTATTAGGCAACTGCTTTATTGTTTAACATAAACATAAAAAAAACTTCAGCAATAATATGTGGATTTAGATATACACCAAACTTGGTAAAAGAGCTTCCCATTAATGTTGTTTAATCATTTAAAAAAAAAAATACTGAACCAGTCAACAAATTACACTGTGTGAGTTGAAAAGTTCTTTAAAATATTTTTAAACCATAAAGTTAAACAAAACAAGAAGTTCCGTCAAGAACTAAGCGAGCCTACTTTTCCGTACATCGACATCGGTATTCTAGCATCAGATCAATATTCTTTTAATTATCTGAGACGACAAATTATGTCAAACGTACCTTTTTAGCACATAAAGCTGATTTCTAAAA
>JAXGGA010024828.1:0-11451 GCA_038373865.1 Uloborus plumipes | reverse complement strand
AGGTGTATTGAATTACTTGCAATATTTTACCATCTATTAAATTATTTTTCATTATTTTTATTATTGGCGTTTTTAAAGTTCCCTACTTATTTCTCTCCAGTTTTATAACACCATAAGCAACACTATGCAAATCTGGCCGACGAAAGCATCTAAGCTGATCTGCTGGGATCTTCAACGGGTCAAATTTTGCTGTAAAATTGACAGCAAAGCTCTAGTAAAAACCAACGGATTTGTGAAAAGAAAAGTGTTTCATTTAGTTCATTCACAAAAGCGGTGTGCTTAGAAGTGTTATAAAAATAGGAGACAGTGTGAGTGATTAAAAAATGTCCTGAAATGAGTGATTGAAAGTGTTCAACAAGTGTGTTGAAGTAAATACTTCTCTCAGAACAAAATACTGCTCTGTAAACTTCGTAAAACTGTGCTCAAAAACTGGAGGGTGGGGGAGTGGGGATAAGTGTTTGTGTCCAAAAAACGTTTTCAGATTAATCGCGAATATGTTACAGTGAAAGACCAAAATTTGGTACATGTCGGCATGCTCTGGTGAGTGTAACTCTCATATAATTCTAGAAAGATCGAGTATTTCCGGGAAACTTCCGGTAAATGTATCCCCCCCCTTTCAGTCTCCGATTTTTAATTCTATAATTGAGACAAAAAAAAAGGCTCATTAATTGCCTTTTCCTTTTTGAGGACTATTCGTATAAAAATAAGGGAATATAGCTTGTTTATAGCTTGTTGCATAGCCCTTCAAAGTAACATTTTATGCTACGTACATATCAATCTTTACAAATAGTAAACTAATATAAAAAGGCATTGTGTGTTTTTTTGTGTCGCAAAAATAGTTAAAAATCTGTAACCATGAAAATATCTCAAAGAGGGATTAGAAAGGAATGCAGTATGTTGTGATATGTATAGCAAGTTGAGCTACCACGCTAACAATATTGTTTTTTTCTTCAGGTAATAGGAAAGGGTAATTGGGGTTGTGGTAAACCGAGTTGAGGGTTCAGACATAAAGTCTAAGACCAAAAGGTCTTGAAAAGGGACAGAAGATCTACGTTAAAAAGATCCGAGTGACAAAAGGTCCGGCGGATATAAGGTCCAACGGACATAAGATCCAAAGGACATAAGTTGAAATGGGATACTTTCATAGCAGGGGTGCCCATCCCCCCCCCCCCCAAAGCTCAATGGCGCAAATCCCCCAAAATTTTTTCACAACCCTCTTGTCCTTTTTGTTTGTTCTCTATAACCTCTAGTAACTAAATTTTAAAAAATACTACTAATTAATGTTGTAATTCGTTATGGTTCTTGCAGTAACAGTCATGCAACATAACTAGTTTTTTAAGTTATTTCGGTTAAAATATTTCCAAAATCTACTATTTCAAAACTTGTTTGTCACTAGAAACTAAGGGAAATTTCTGCAAGTATTAAAGTGGATTGCTTCGGAAATTAAGCCTCTTGTTGTGTGGGCTGAATATGATATCCAAAAAAACAAACTCATTAACTGTATTTAGAGAATGGGTGCGGAAGGAAGGTCGCGTGCTGTGAGAATGTCTTTCGGCTTCGACTCATTGGACAACTGACAGTGATGTACAATTCCCTGTGGCAATTCGTTTACAAGGATTGATTGCTGATAATAACCTGTGAAGATGCCTTCTTTTCGGGAGGAAATGAGGAAACTTGATCTAGCTTTTTCATCCACGCGAGTTGTTTTATTGAACGGAATTGGAAAATGGATTTATTATTGTGATAATTATTATTATTTTTAGTTTACCTTTTTTATAAAAAAAATAGCAATATTAAAAAACCAATCAAAGAAATGCCACAAGCACTAGGGCAAAAGACCGCGTACCCGAAGCGTAACGGTGATATAAGAAGACAGCTTACTGACTCTAATCAGTAAATAGAAAGACTGAAAAGAAAGTGTCGAGTAATTTATGAGTAATAAAAATTTTTACAGAAAATTTTAAAGTCTGTTACCAGTAGGAAAAAGCAAAACTAAGTTTCGATAAAAATTCTCTCTAGTATAAAAATTTACGGACAACATAACTTTTTTTTTCTTTGACAATAATATTAAAATGTTCACAGTTTTAAGCACAACCTTTAAAGTTTGCAATAGGGTAGTTTTCGATTTTTCAATTTTATTTTTATATGATAGAGTAACATGTGTGAACATCATCGGTGAAAAAATTTTTGCGATACGATAAGTAGTTTTTTTTTAAAATAATTTTTAAAGTTCAAGAAAATGTGACGTCACTCGGCTGCGGAAGAAACGTCATCGGTACTTCCGCCGCGCCTCAGCCGACCGGGAGAAGCGAGGGAAACGCTTGGCTACGTTGAAGACGCACTTGAAGAGTATAACTCCTCGTGATTTTGGAAGATTTAAATCGCTCGTCCTCTCGAAAATAGGCAAAAACCATCATTGATGTCACTTGAGGGAGATTGTTGGACTGTCCTTTGACGTATCCTGTCTCCATCATGCATCAAAAGGATTATTAAATATCTAATAAAATATTTTTGAAAAAAAAAATTGAACCGACTTCGGAACTTCACTCGGCAAGTGCTTTAAAAAGTAAAAAATAATTTTATTCTTTGAACACCATCGACACTACATTTAAACATAAGTTTTGAAGTCGGTGCAAAAACCCTATATAGAATCATACGAAACTATAATTTAACTATATATATAAATTGCAATGAATCCAGGTTCTTTAATCGCATTCGCATACACTAGATTGACAACCACATATTTATGTAATGGTACAAATATTCAGCTCTTAATTTTCAATGGTTTCTCTGAAAAATGCTGGCAAAATGTAGTTAAACATCATTTCACCTATAGTTTTTGCACCGACTTCAAAACTTATGTTTAAATGTAGTGTCGATGGTGTTCAAAGAATAAAATTATTTTTTACTTTTTAAAGCACTTGCCGAGTGAAGTTCCGAAGTCGGTTCAATTTTTTTTTTCAAAAATATTTTATTTTATTCTTTTTAGTGTAAATGTACATATGAATTAAGGTAATGTTTCCATTACAAAACTTCACCTAATTTGCTTAAGCAAATGCTTCATAAAATAAACTATGTAAGGAAAAAAAAGAAAGAAAGTATCAACCCGTCAGGGCCGTCGGCAAGGGGGGGTGTGGGGGGGTGCTACACCCCTCCACTTTTCTGAAGAAAGGGGCCGCCGATTTTGTTCTATTATTAAAATGAAATTTTAGGAAAATATTTCAGGACTTTGAATGAAATTTAAAAGAGAAGCGGAATAATTTAAACGTTATTAAGAATATAAGTAAACCTGAATTTTAAAAAATGTCCTGTATTTTCCGCGGCCCCAATATTACTTATCAAAAATAAATAATTGGGGCCGCAAAAAATTGTTAAGATTCCTTCACAGCAATATTCGTTGTGAAAAATACGAAATTTTCTCGTTCATGGGATCATGTAAACGGGAAACTATAGGTCGCCCTGCCCAGTTTGGAAAACAAAAAGTACTGTATAAATATGTGCGAGAGCTTTAAAAGGTACGCGAACCTCTGTAACTAAAATTAGTTAAATTAATAAAACATAAATCAAATTATATATACATAATTCAACAAGATCGATGCAATGTTTAAAAAAAAAAGAATATATGCAAAGGGCCGCCAAATTTTATATTTGAAATAAATTAAAATAAATGATCGATGCAATAATTAAAAAGGAAAAAAAGATAATATGCAGGGGCCACCAAATTTTATATTTTAAATAAATTTGAATTAAAGAAAATTACACAAAATACCATTATCGAAAGATAGTGCAATGTTTAAACTGAAGATAATTAAAAAGAAAATTTATCACTTTTCACTTTGTGTTGGGACCGAACGAATTTTTTTAAGTAGTAAGTTTGAAGAAATAATAATAATATTAATTAAAGTTTATTATACTGAAAAAAAAAAAAGGGAAAAAAGAATTAAGAAACATTTTAAACCTGCGACAAAAAATTCGACGCATGCAAATGTAAGACATTTTTTATTGCTCTAACTTTTACAATCATTTTCCTTGCAATTTATGTATTAAGCTTTAATGTGGGCTGATTTGAATCGTCTTTCACGATGTTTTTAAAACAATGTTCATTTTATTGAAGCAATGAGTTTATGCCATAATGACGTCAATATTGCGTTTTGTCGTTTTGTCTTATGCTGTATCAAACAAAACTATGTGACTTGCCATCGACATCTAAGTTTTACTTCATGTATATTTTCCACTATATTAGTTTTATTTTAATTGAATTAAGAAAATGAATTTATTTTTTACTGTTTTTAACAGATGTGTGGTTTTTAAATTATGTATAGCAATATTTTCAGATTAGCTATATTTTATAATTTATAAAAGTTCAGTAGTTTTCTGAATTCAAGAAATTAAAGGAAATTACAGCTCTCTGTACTTGCACTTTTATTATGTTTTTATTTGTAAAAATTAACCTTTATCTGACAGTTTCTTTTTCTTTTTTCGCTTCATTTAAATTTAAGTTTTGATTTTGAAGTATTCTATTAACAATATTATTTTTGTTAAGCTGTCATATGAAACTAAAAATAAACAAATAGAAGCAGAAGTTTTAATTTTGCCTATTAATAACTCCGAAGCTTGTTTAGTAACATATTCCTCGACTCTATAAGTACCTCTAGAAAAATTAGTGTTATGACTTGAACAGAGGCTGACTTAATCTAGTAGATGTTAATTAAAAAAAGGGATAATTTTATGTGCTTTAATAACTCTCTGAAACGTTTTTCAATCATTTGTTTCGAATGAGTTGCATACTTTTAAACGATTCTAAAATACAAGAAGAAAAACTCAGTTTTTGTTGTATATTTTCCCTCTCATTTTTAATCAATTTAAGAGATATAGCATGAAAAGAATTATTTTCTATTGATCACCAGTTTAATTCGGTTATTCGCGTCAGGCTTACAATGATTCATTTAATGAAATTTTATCACTTGAAATCGTAAAACTACAAAGATAGTATTTGAAAAGCTCGCATACAAGACGAACTTTTTCTCTCCCGACTTCTCATTTCTGCTAAAATCCAGCTGCTAGTCCAGTCATATTAGACATTAAATTTGCAAATCGCGATGTAGTTCTAATTTTCACCTGGGGTAGTTTGCAGTTTTCAAAACCCTGTGCTCGCAGCGTAACTCACGAAAAACTAAAATTTTCCGATTTTTTTCAGTTTTTCCTTTATAACGACTAAACTACAAAACTTTTGATGAAACGTGGGAATAATCATTTTAAAGAACACTAAATTTTGAACAATTTAAGCTGAAGTGGATGTCTGTAGGACCAATGGTTTAGGAGATATTGGATTCTGAAAATTGGCCATTTTTTGCGAAAAGTGAAAAAATTACGCTCTGATCATATTTCGGACTTAATATGAATTACTACTCTACAAGAAACAAAACGGACAGGAAGTTACTGCAAATTTTAATGGCTTTCATTTAAGCCCCCAAAAAAGTCTGTGGAATCAATATTTCATTTAAAATCATTTTTAAAAAAATCGGAAATTTTGATTATTTTGAGAAATTAAAGAAATTGTTTCTGACAAGAAGAAAGGAGGACTGGACGATTAAAAAAAAATGTTTAGAATGGTATAAAAAAGGGAAACACTGTAGAACAAGGCTATTTTCATAATTAAGAAAAATCTTACAGGTCAATTTCGACATACGTACAGGGTACAGCATGTCCTTACGTACTGTATACGACTAATGCAAAACTGTGAAAAAGTATCGACTCTTTTTAGTTTTTTCTTTATAACTCCTAAACAATTTTTTTTATGATACATGTGAATACCCAATTTAAAAAACGATAAATTTGAAACATTTTAAGCTCAAGTGGAGCTCTGTAAGACCAACGATTTAGGAGATATAGCATTTCGATTTTTTTATGCTTTGACCATATTTCGGAAAAAATACCGACTTTAATTTTTACTCCTCAAGAAACAAGTTAAGGAGTTAAAAAGGAAACAATGAAAAAATTCGGAAAATTTCGCAGTTTTTCGCGAGTTACGCGGCAAGCACAAATTTTAGAAAACTGCAAACTTAGATTTACCCTAGGGGACCCAAATAACATTCAAAAATCAAAATTACATCCCGATTTCGCGAATTTAGCCCTTTTCTTTGCACATTATGACTGAACTATGCGACTTATATGCAAGGGCATTTTTGATCCATAAAATTTTAACAAAATATTTACGATTTATAAATTAGTTCCAAACTATGAAAGGTGATTTCTTTTATTGTCAGTTCTTAAAAATAAAATATAAATAAAAGGGGAATGGTGCACTTTTTCTCTTTAGAAAAAAAATAATTTTTATAGCAATAATATCCAGAAATTTTACAAAACTACTATTCAAAATTTTCTTGCATTAATTTTGAAGAATCATTCTCTCACCTTTTCCACTGCTATAATGACTTTGGGTTGGAATGGTGAATAATTCAAGGGAGAAAAGACAATAAGTGGAATTCCTAGTACCGTTTCACCAATCCTCACTTTCGCTCTTTTCAAAAGTCTTTCTAAAGTAAGACTTAAACAAATAAATGCTTATTATTATTATTTATTGTTTATTAATATTGTTACAAATCTTGTAAATAGTTGTGGTTTTTCCTGCCTTGCATCATTTTCATTAGTTTTGGTTTTATCTGACGTCATGTTGCAAAAGTATCTGAAGATATCACCTTTATCATCAGTATACCGGCCCTGTAACACTTTGTAGTTTTTATACTTGCCCTAACTTTGATAAGCATGAAGACATTTTTCGCTCGGAGTGGTTTTTTTCTTTTTATTTGCTGGAATTTTTGAATGGATTATGTAAGTTTGTGAATGAACGAACACTCCGGATTTTGCTAGAATATTGTGGACATTTCTTTCCGTGTATAAATAGCCTTGAACACAGTTTTTAGTCAGTTAGTTGTTTTTCAGATTTGATCTGGTGACTCGTTTTTATTCGCTTGGGCGGATGTTTGTTTTGCTTTTGTAATTTCTTAATTACTGTTCACGTTAGATACGTCGTGCTGAGTTACAGTTGAGAGTACAGTGTACTGGTTGCTACCTAATTGCTGAATATTTGGCAATTGTTTCTTGCTCATATTGTAAATAGTGTATATACTTGTAAATAAATTTATAGTTACTTCCTCAAGATTGGAATGCTCATTTAAAGAAAGTTGAAGGTGCTACGGACTCGTTACAATATTTTTTGATATTTAACATTCATATGGTCTTTGTATAAATAGTTCTGCACATTAATTAAAAGTTTTAAGCATGTGCTCAAAAACTCAAAAGCTGTTTGTAGCCACTCAGGCTTGTCATTTTGAATGTTTCCATGTGTGTGGGAGGAGGGGGTATACTAAATGCTAATTTTATAGGAAAAAATCAAAAAACAAAACTTGTGTCCACCTTCCTTTGTAAAAAATATTAGATTTCAAAGCTTGGAGCTAAGCTATCTCCCTCACCCCCCTGTATAATGACCCCAGGGCCGCCAAATTCTCAACACCCCCCCAGATATTTCAGCTAGCGACGGCCCTGCAACCGTCTAAAATTTTAAACGATTGACACTAAAAAATAATCTTTGTTATTCTCTGGTATTTGTTTGTGTACTATTTTAATCAAAGGCTAAATATTAACGGCTTTTCAACTAATTTATATTTCAAAACAGCACTAGATGCTGGCGGTTCATAAAATTTTACGACGTATTACGTACGTGGCACGCTAATGAGTTTCATGTTTGCTTCAGTTAAGCCTTCATTCAAAATTTTCATTATCATTATAATCACTGTTTCATATCAATCACGTTTTGTAACAATGTATTTCATATTTAATCATTTAGGACAAATCGCTTTAAATTTGAGCAAAAATTTGGAGATTTTCCTCACTTTCTTCAGAATTCCTTTATCAAAACTTATGTAAATTAAGACTAATAAAACCTGAAATATTACGAATCAATTAGTACCTGGTACGACTTTCAGTTCGTTGGAGTTAAGGAGAAAAAAGCAGGACATAGAAAGATACTCGGTTTAAAATTTTCAAAAAGACCATAGAAATGAATTTCATTATGCAATCCAGAGAAGCCTGGCGTTCAAAATGGTAATTATTACGATTACTGTGATCCCAATTTCTTTTTCGAAACATTTCTGCAGGTTCCCGTTATCGAACCCGGACCACGAGAGGATGGGACCAATCGGAAAGAAAGACCTTTCTAACAAAAAAAGAATTTTTGAAATCGGTCCAGGCATCTTCGAGTAATCTTATAACATACAAAAAAAAAAAAAATTTCTCCGACGAATTGTATAACCTCCTCCTTTGTTGAAGTCGGTTAAAAATTAAAAATAACTACGCGCTCAAAATGTCCGTAGCGATAACACGGGACCGTCGCGTAGAGCTGAGGATTGAGGCCGAGTGACGTAACTCGTGACGTATCAAAAAAGCGCGCTTTTGCGCGTCGGATTTTTAAAAATTCATTAAAAATCAATCGTTGTGTTTTAAAATACGGCAGTGGTGAATTTTGGAGTTTTGAGGGTCAAGTAACAATATTTAATGATCAAAATGGGGATTTTTAATAGGTCACAACTACCGGAGGGAGGGAGGAGCCCATTTATCAAATCTGGACTTTCATATTACGCATCCTAACATTGAGTTTGACACAATATTTTAATTAAAACTTATTATGTCAACAATCCTGAGATGTACGATATCCTATTTCTACTATACGTATTTATTTTAAGAAGACAGCAAGTGTAAATTGATTTCAATAATTTTCAACTGCCATCTTGTATTTATTAATGAACAGAAGGATTTAGGAATTTAGATACAAAGAATTAGGAAAGTAAGAGCGGGAACTGCGTTATTCTGTTGCTTTACTAAATGCTCAGTACCCAAATACCTTCGGAACTTCGAGTTTTTCCTCTGCTCCCAGTTACATCAAAACAGAAAAAAAATATGTATATACATATATGAGTTTTGAAAATATTTTCATTTTTTTCAGTCATTAAAAAGTAAAATAGTTGCTAATAAATCCACTTATTATTCCTAAAGAACTTAAAACGGAATTGCAATCGGATACTTGTTTTCACACGTGACGAGGAATATTTTTCAATTTGAGTCATCAAATATGATGTACTTAAAACAGTAATTTAAAAACAGGTGTTAAAAAGGTATCAAAATCAGCATTTTCTACTTCTTAGTGGGAACTTTAATCAAAACATTTTGTCAACAATTGTCAGAAAGAGTTGGTTTTTCAAATAGTAAATCAGTCATTCTGTACTCTTTGTGACACATTTTTTTTCTTTTAATTTCGATACTAAATGAATGTTATACAAATTTTTTCTGTGAATATTTACACAAATAGACCCGAAAAATTAAACTCAACCACTTGTGATCCCCCTCCCCGAAAATTCATAAGTGGCTAAGTTAATAAGTAAAAGAAGAAAAGGAAAAAAACCCTTTTGAAATAGTTATTGTGGAACATGTTTTTACTTTTATCTACTTATATTAAAAACTGAGTATCTTTCTTTCTATCTATGTCACGCTTCTTTCTCCTGAACGCCAATGAACTGAAAGTCGAACCAGGTACCGATAGATAGGAAATTTTTCAGGCTTTATTAGTTTCAATTTATATAATTATACGATTTTAATTAGCGAAGATATCAATTAATAAGTAGTCAAATTTAAAGCGATAAAGCCTAATAAATGATTAAATATGAAATCCATTGTTGAAACGCGGTTGCTATGAAACAGTGATAACAATGATAATGAGAATTTTGAATAAAGGCTTAACTAAATCAAGCACGAAACTCATAAGCAGGCCACTTACATAGTATTTTTATCGCTAGGTACTTGTAATATTTTGGAACATTCATTTGTTGAAAAGCCATCTACTTATATTAAAAACTGAGTATCTATGTCTGCTTTTTTCCTTTGAGCGAGCTGAACTTACTGAAACTTTCCTCACCATCTTGAAGGCCCGAAGCATCTCAATAATTCGAATGATTTTTTGAAAAAAGGAGAAAAGTAAAGGCGTGAAGCGCCTGTTAGCGAGCCGCCTTGGCGGGGAGTAGTTTCTTGAAATTTTCCTCACTATTTTCAGGGCACGAAGTGCCCGTGCAACGCCATGGGTGGTATGTCTTGAAATCGAATCAACATTAAATTATATCAAATAATATAACTTCAGAATGAGGTGAAAGTTAGAGAAGGGGGACGTTATGCATCAACATGCCGCAGGAAGCTAATCTAGCTGCCCTGGCAGCTAGTTTATTCATTAATTTTCGCATTTATTTATTTGTATAGTAATTGATCTCATCTCAACACGGATAGGAAGCAAAATAAGCATTCATATTATTTAAAAATTTTGTGACTACTTCTAAAAAACTAAATATAGCTACATTTTGCGAAAAAATAAAAAACTAAAATAAACAAGTATCTTCGTTTATCTTTTACGGTTTTTTGAATAATAAATAGCATTCTGAACAAAAACGAAGAATAATATTTCCAGATTCCGAACTGTTTTCTTTTTTTTTTTTTTTTTCAATCTACTCCTCTCAAAGCTCGTAGGACACTTGTATACACCGATTTTAAGGAAATAGTTGAGGGTAATCAACAAAACTTGATGAGATCGTTTGTGAAAGCGAGTGTCCACTCGCCCGAAGGATATAAGCGTTAAGGTGACAGCTTCACCACGCCTATTGTAATTAGCGCATTGAAAACGAGCAGCGCTGCTCGACGGGGGGTCAAGACTTGGACGATTCCACTTCCCAAATCGCTTAATGGAAAAACTCAGGACTTAACGGTAGTGAAAAATTCCCCCCTTCTCGATCCTAAAGAGTTAAACGAATACCGTCGGTTCCAAGAAATATTCGAATAAGTGGGTATTCGATTAAGTGGGGATCTTTAACATTGCGTCTAGGGATGCACCGAGTACTCGGTAAATATTCCGTACTCGGCCAATTTGCCGAGTACTCGGTACTCGGCCAAATTTGGATCAGGTACTCGGCCGATACCGAGTAGTTGTAGAAAATTGAATAGCTCAAGACACATTTTTCAAAAATTAAAAATATGCAAATATATATATAATGCAATCATTTACAATTAATATATTTATAAAATATGACGGAATTCTACGTATAAGTTTTTAAAAAGTTATAATACCAAATCAGTATGAAAATTAACTAAGAATGCAAATGTAATTAACTTTTTCATAACGCATATTGGTATAGGGGAACTTACCTTTGGTCAGGAACAGTCAAAGTGTTCCTTAAGATGAAAATTAATAAACTCATTAAAAAGAAACTTTCAATCATATTCCAATATATTTCTAGTCATTAAAAATTTAGATTACGAATTTTTAAAATCATGGTTTTGCAGATTCAACCTTGTGGCATAGTGATAACACAGAGAAGTAAAATTAAGTCATTTTTATTAGGGTGAGAAAAAGATGGT
>JAXGGA010024827.1:0-11453 GCA_038373865.1 Uloborus plumipes | reverse complement strand
TGTTTATAGAACTTCACATATTACTCTGATTACAAAAATATCTATAAAACTTACCATTTTGTTTATCCGTTTTCAATAACCAAGTTTATTAATATGGCTGACGTAATGATAAACATAAAAAAAAATCAAAGCAGTAAGTAGACCACAAACTCGGTAGTTTAATATTTAACTCATATTTCAGAGTAGTAACATCGTACTACATTTAAACCATGTCAAATTTTTGCTTCATATTTTTCTCGGCTTTAAGAAACTTATAAGAAAAAAAAAAGATACACATTGCTCTTTAATTCAAGCTGTCTTCTTTGATTATAAAACTTCTTTTATGAGGGCGGGTCATCGAAAACTCAAAGCCTCGGCAACTCCTTTGATCATTGATAAGTTAGAGAAAATGGTAGAAAATAAATGGCTCAAGTTCGCATAGGGATTTCTTTGAAGCAATACAAGCATCGACAGTAACTTGTGTAGCAGAATAGACAGGGGAATTAAGAGAGCGATAAGATCAGATTGATGACAGAGATTTCATTCTTTATTGTTTACTCCTCATTTTATTCCCCAGAGGCAGTTCGTTTTCTTTTTCTTCGAAACTTGTTTAGTTTTTAGTATTTCGACTTCAAAATAAGTAACTTTTGAAGAGTATTTTTCACTTTATTGATTTTTTATTTTTATAAATTGAAATTGACTCTGCTAGGACTGCTTGGTAAGTTATTCAAACACAGGGAAATTAAATAAGTTTTTGTTGTCATGTACTGTCTTTTGTTTATTAATCGTTTAATCGGTAACCGGTTAACATTCCATAGATGAAGGGCTTGGGAGATGAAGAAGTTATGTGGCAAAGAAGAAATTGCGAGTAATTAAAGTTCAAAGTTTATTGTTGCAGTCGTTGTAGCTTTTTTCTTTTCTGGTTTTATCGTTAGTGTGCGTATTAAATTGGTCTAATGACATCTACTTTTTTATGTACCAAGTTTTATTTGCTTCCCAAGCAGCACAAAGGCGTTCAAAACACGTTCTGCAACACGTACAGAGCGCACCAGCCGGCACATTCAAAACACGTTCTCGCAGCACGTGTTGTCAACGTCTATGTGTCTCATCGATCGATGGTAATATGACACGTCGAAATCTGGTGTTGACCACCTTTTTTTGTCACAGTTTTGAACGTGGATTGATAGGTTATATTTAGGTTCTGGAAATACGTTTGTTTTCAGTGCTCCCCAGCTAAATAAGTATACTACGTTTACCCCACTATCCGGGGCCGTGACGTGTTTTAACCGTGACGTCATTTTTGATCGGTCATTTTTTATCCATGATCGTCGCAATCTTGGTTTTAATTATTTAATTACTTAATTTATTTAATTTAGTTATTGATTGTTTAATTACTTTGAATTTAATATATTCATTCCGCGGGATTCGAACGCGGGTCCCTTGCGACTCCAGCAGGACACGCTAACCACTAGACGCTACTTGATCATATCGAGAGAGAAAAATAATACTCTAAAAGAAAATTTTTTTGCAGGAGGCCGCCATCTATGGAAGACTAAGGGCGTAAATCATATCATTTTATTAGTATGAATATAATGTTTTTTTACTGAAATGCATGCAAATCTGATTAGGATCTTGGGAGAAAGAGTTGTTTAGGATAAAACTTAAAGTTTCTGCAGATATGATTCCTCCCCCCTTTCTAAAAAGCAGCAATTCAAGACCTCAATTCTGAGAAATTAAGCACCTCCTTAAGCACTGAAATGACACCGTGATAATATTACTGTTTTTGCACGTCAAATATCACGTTCCTTAAGCACTGAAATGACACCGTGATAATGTTACTGTTTTTGCACGTCAAATATCACGTTCTTTAAGCACTGAAATGACACCGTGATAATATTACTGTTTTTGCACGTCAAATATCACGTTCCTTAAGCACTGAAATGACACCGTGATAATATTACTGTTTTTGCACGTCAAATATCACGTTCCTTAAGCACTGAAATGACACCGTGATAATATTACTGTTTTTACGCGTCAAATATCACGTTCTTTAAGCACTGAAATGACACCGTGATAATATTACTGTTTTTGCACGTCGAATATAACGTTCAAGAGACACTTAGCACCGTTATTTGACCAATAACACCATTTTTGTACCAAATTTGAACGTTCTGGTGCTGCTGGGGTAGCGTATTAAATGCATAGATCTCACATCTGATGATGATTATACACTTTGATGTTGATATTTAAATGCTAGTGAACCACCTAGATTTGAATTGATGGGGTATACTTCTTATTCTGATGAAAATGTTGCGTTCAAAAGCTCTTCCATCAGCAAATTTGTCCTTGTTAAAATAACAAAAAAAAAAAAAAAAAAATACTGAGACAGCATTACCCTAAAGACACGTGAAGTTTTATTTCTTTCTTTATTTGTGTGATTTCAAAAAAATATTTTTTTCCTACATCTTTTTTTTTTTTTTTTTGAATGGAGGATTGAAAAGTTATTCATTAATGTGTTCTGAAGAAATTAGAAATAATATAACACAGGTTTTTAAACTTTTTTTTGAGTTCTTGTAGAAATGCATTTTGGTCTCTTTGCACGACACGTTTTAAAACCTAAGTCTAAATTTCAGTAACTAACAGAAGTTAATTTATGTTTAAAAAGTTATACCACTTTTGAATTAAAATAAAAACATTAATTTCGTGTTTCTGAGACTGCTCTGTTCTTTAGGATTAGGGTGTTAATTCAAAGCAGAAGTTAGCAACATATTCTACTATCTAGAGAAATAGCGCATTTTTATACACTATGATTTGGTCAAATATTTGCATTGATGTCTATTCAAAACTTGTTTCATTTGAAAAAAAAATCTTTGATGATATTCCTCAAGAATAAACTCAAAATTATCTTTTTTTGATCATAACAGAATGTATGTATGATCTCTAAAAAGTTCCTAGTACTGAGGTTATGGTGCATAATGAAAATACACAGTTATCATGTTCGCAAATATTAAATAGATTTTACAATCATTAAGTAAATGTTTCAGTCGAGATACAACCAAAATGAAACGAAATCGTGTAACTTTCTGAGAATTGCAATTCAGCTTCTTTTGCTCATTTTTACGCTTCTTTGTTTCTCTTTTCTACCGTGTATGATGTTATATCTTCGTGTTCAGTACTAGTATAAATCAATACACGATAGAAATAGAAGCTTTCAATTTTTTTGAAATTGTATATGAGTTTTTGAAAGATATTGCAATTTGATATTCAAAAAGAGGAATGAAAATATGTTTTTCAGCCTTTTCGCATATTCTTTTGTACAATATCATGCAGCATTTCTTTAAATATTTATTTCCTAAGGATTTTTCAATATGATAGTTCATAGAAATTCCTTACTTTAATTTAGGTATAATTCGTTTAAAGCAATGTAAATCTTTTTTAGCTCCTTAGTTTTGTATGCAATGCTTAAGCTTTCAATCAAAATAAATCTCGTGTTTAATAGGCATAATGATATATTGTAATATATGAAAGCAAAATTATTTGCTTTCATGGCGCTCCAACAATTGAGTAACTAACAAAGCAGTGAATCTGCCAAATATGATCTCATAATCAATTCATTTCTATCTACGTGGTGTAGTTGGTCAACTTTGAACTTCTTCTAATTATCAAAAAGGGATAATCACGAACATAAAAAACAATAGGTAGTACTATGATTTAGTTTTCCGTATTTTCTTTTACACCTGATTATCTAAAGATACATGATAACTTACTTCGTAACAAAAAACAAAAATAACATTGTCCTATCTGTAGCATTGGTCACAAGAGGAAGTTATCATTCCAATAAATTAGCAGCTTATGAAAGATCAAAGTTTCATCAGGGTAGCTTCCTAATTATTTTAAAATTCCTTTTTACCACTTAATACCACAGTTAAAATCCTCAGTATTAGACATTGATCACAAAAAACTGTTTTTGCTCCACCCTAAAATTTACATTTATATATATATATATATATATATATATATATATATATATATATATATATATATATATATATATATATATATATATATATATATATATCTGTGTGTGTGTGTGTATAAACAAACTGATTTCGGATTATTGTGCGTAGGACAAAGTCAGGGAAGTAATCAGCAATTCTAAGCATTCTGCCGCTGAGCCATGCTTCATTTACTTTGTCTTCTTTCTTAAGAGTTCCCCCGGAATAGAAACCATAAATTTTCTCCTCTATCTCTAGAGAATGGCGCCAAACCACAGAGAGAAGGCATAAATTCTCGATGTTTCGTATCGATAAATGAAGCAAAACATTTCTGAAAACTATAATCTGTGAATATATGTTTTGGAAAAGATTTCGTTCCAAACCACTGATGTCTCTCTTTTCAGTTTTGATGAAGGTTCGAAATTCTAGAGTTAAAATAAAGATTATTATTTCTATTTCAGAAAAACTCATTTCAAGCAAGATTACTTTTTGTGTTAAAGGTTGTCCGTATTTACACACAATGTGGAGTTAGCGTATAATTGAATTATTTAAAATTATATTTGATAGTGAATATCAACGTAATTATAATTGGTAAAGAATTTTTTCAAATACTTATTGCGATGGTGTTAATGTTTCAATATGAGCAGCGTGTTTTTACTGATAAAAAGGTTGAAGTAGTTTATCTGTTTGATTTAAATTCTGAAGGATTTGTATTTAATTCAAGGTACAATATGTTTCCTTCCTTTTTAATTTCTGCTAGTGACATAAAACTTATTTTTTAGTTATAAAACCTGCAAATGAGTCATTTTCCTCAAACTTTAGAATGCAATACTAGACTAGAATTCAGTACAGCCATAGCAACAAGTACTATGTACAATCATATAAACAATTAAATTCCAAAGACATTAAATGCTATATTAATACTTAAAAGCAATTTCCTAACTTAAAAAGCAACATTTCTATCAACCACAAAACACAACAGATTGTTAAATAATAATAATAAATAATTGTTTTTTTTTTTTTTTTGTTAATTTGACGTGTATTTTTTTTTATTTTCAAAATCTATCCTTGAAGTATGTATTGACTGTCGTATTAAAAAGGGTCATTGATACCTAGTACACTTATATGGGGCACTGAAGTACACACTTTAAGTCTAAGGCCATTAAAAACATTACAATAGACATAATTTTTTGAGTCGACGTTTTTCGAAATTATTTTCTTTTACTGTGAGGGTGCATTGCATGTAAAGCAAAGTGAAATAGTTATATGATAACTTACCTGTCTTAAAATGAATAAAATTAAAATTTGTTCTTGAAATTATTATACATAAAGATAGAAAAATGTATTGTGAAAGAATAAATTAATAAATGATTAAATTTATTGATTAATGTATGAGAACAAAATTAGTGAGTGAAAACAATGGATAAGAAGATAATTGAATGAAAAAATAAATAAAGCAGATAAATAAGTAAAATAATGTGAAAAAATCAACAACTGAGGAAATGCATAGGTGATTTTACTAATAAATTAAAAAGCAAGCGAAATGAAGTATTTCCCATTGCCCCATCTTCTTTGCCTTGCATATTCTCGACTAATTGCATTGAACACTTGAAATCAAAATAAGCTTAATGTATATAAAATAAATACTAGCCCAGACATCCGTAGATCTGAATATCTAAGCTAGTAATTACAAAAACTTGGTCATTTTACGATAAAAAAATGTTTAATAAATCACAAAATATTATAATACGTCTATCTAATTTAAAAAATGACTTGTTTTATTTTGTTGTTGATCTTTAGAGCTTTTCTTTTTAGACTGGAAACACTTATATGTGGACGAACTTAAAGTATTGTTGGATAGGCGTGACTGCAAAATATTTTAGCATTTCACTTGCCACCACATCCCCATACTTAATTATATTAATATCATTTTCCAGCAATTATATAGTATAAACTGTGTGTCAAAAGCACAATTATTGAAATTACAAATAATGTTAGAAATGTAAGCATTGATTTTTCCAATAATGCCATGTTATGATAGGGTACGTCATAAAAATAAAAGTTCTTTTTTTCGATTTGGTACACGCACTTTCCTATATATTCACTAATTTTGAGTTGATTGGTAAAAGAGTTTTTAGAAAACAATTTTACCTACCGGGAAACGTGAATTGAAAATGCTCAATGATGCTCACAGGTTCACTCCATATAAAATCAACAAAGTTTCAGAAATTTTTATGCCGCACCATTTTTGATTTTGATCCAATTTGGTTGGTAATATATACCAGTATTCTGTACTTCCAAAATGTTTTTTTTTTCTCGGAAAATTTTTATTCTCGAGATATAGCCATTTTTTTGCGCCGCGGATGAGTAAAATTCGGTATTTTTGATATTTCTTGTAAGAGCAGTGATAAATTTAATTAAACTTGTAGAATGATGAAGCATAGCTTATTTTAAAGCTGAAAGAATAAACTTTTATTTGTGCAAAAAAGAAACTATTTCAGCTAAGCCTAAATTGAAAATGTCCGGGTTCAAATCGCGGTTTAAAAAGTGCCATTTTCTTCATTCTAAGCATGAAAAACAATATGAAGGAATAACCGTGGGGTTCTATTTTTTTTCTCTTGCACCCAGTTATAGATGAAAGAAGCACAGAAAATAAATAAGACTATACCAGTGGTCCTTCATTATGAAAAAAATGCTTAAATTTGAGAAAAGTTAAAGTTGACCTTTTTCACTCCCAAAAAACGGCCTGTGGAACAGGTAGTAAAAATTTTAAGATACATGGAGTAAGAAGGTGCTACATTGCCCTTTAAAATAAACCAAAAACTGTCTTGTTATTCGAAAGCATTAAAGAGATGTAAGCCTTCAAAGTAAAGCAATAATAACTCTTGCAAAAAACGTTAAACAAGTTAAATATATAGGTTATTGTAATAAAATACCACCGAACCAAATTTAATTGAAATATATTTTCAAAATATTATTTTGTTCAACAAATAGCTTTAAAATTTTATCATTTTTTTAAATATAATTAAAAAAACATACCGTAAAATGGGGTGAATCGGAACACTTTTCAGCTTTGATTGTAAAAAAAGCAGTTAAAAGATTTTTTTTATTTGGTTTTTTGGGTAAAAACTTCGGTCTTGCTTTACTTTTGATATTCCAAGAAAAGACAAAACATTTTGAACAATTATTATTAAAATATATAGGAAATTATGGGTGTTCCGAATCACCCCGCAGATAGGGGTCAATCGAAACACATGTTAAAAATTTTATTTTTTTCACTTAAACTTGTAATAGGTTTCACAAACATGAGTAATATTGATGGGGGAGAATAAGAACAGATAATTACTGTCAAATAAATGCATAATTTCAATACCAGTAAACGTTTATAATTTGTCAAAATTCAAAATAATTTTGAGCTTATGAAAAATGAAAAGTAATTTTAAGAAATGCTCTTGAATTGAAATACAGAGATTTAACATGAATGGAAGTCCCTCATGTCGTCCACAAATATGTACTTGTCCTTAAAACTAGCAATCGTGACTTGGCTTAAGTTTTTTCATAACATCTCCTGGGATAAACTCTGCCTTTTCTTTAGTTTCATGAAAACTCTGGGTTTCGGGGATTGTCCTGAAAGATTTTTTCGCTTATTCATCACGGTTTGTGTGCTGGACTTTTACTACATAAAGTCTATGTGACTTTCCCCCTCGTATTTTAAGTTAAAAAAAAGTCCTGGAGAAAAAATATTTTGAAATCTGCAACTTTTTGTCATTCTAAGATCTAGTAGCTCACTAGAAGGGATAAACAGTAATAAATCCTTGCCCTTGTCTTGATTAGAAGAATTGGGGTTAGAATCTTGATTTTTCAAACAGTTTCCTTCAAATAAGTTTAAATTGGAACAACAGAACTAAGTGTTCCGATTCGCCCCGCAATTTTTTTTCCTATGGCATTTTTCAGAATTCTTCATTTTTATGACGCAATTTATAAAAAATGTAAATTCTAATGTGGTATTCTGTTGTTCAGTTACATGTATAATTGAAACATACCACTCTTAGTTTTTAAATATAAGAAGGGTTGTTCTTGCATATGAAGTTTTGCAGTCTATGAAAATGTGATGTTTTCTAGCATTCCATTCCACGTGTAGCCCTCCTTAGAAGCCAGTAGCGTTGCCAGATTGACAAAAGTAATTTTTTCCTACTTCCTATGATCTTACCTTTCTAAAAAAAATTCATGGCGAAAAATACCCAATAGTATATTTATGAAGAATTTCTTTATACGGTCGGGGAGTTTTGTTCCGATTGACCCCGCTGTTCCTATACACCCCATTTTACGGTAGTCTTTTACTAAAAACAAATATATATTATAATATATATATATATATATATACTATATTTATATATATATATATATATATATAATATATATATATATATATATATTATATATATATCTATATATATATATCAGTAGCGAGGCCTCAAGTCATCGAACGATTCGCCGATGACATGAAGGCAAACCCCGTTTTGTACTGGAAGAATTAAAGTTTTTAAAATTTTATTTTCAGATTATTTTTTTGGATCATTTAATATTCCAAATAATTTTATTTTAGTGGTGCCATCTGTTGAGTAAACGATTAGACGTGACCTTCACTCATCGCTAAAGATATCGCATCGGTTTTGTGTGTGCGCGCGCAAGTTTTTTTCGTTTGTCAGCCATTTCAGCCAATCAGATTCTTTCACAGCTTCCCTTAAATGTCGTACGAGTCATCGGCGATTACCCGCGGAAATTTTATGTGCAAAGCATTTTGTTTTTACTGGCAACTCTCAGTTTTGGCGGATCGTGGGGGTTGGATGGGGAGGGGTAGAGATTTTTTTCTCCTGTTTCGTTTATTCTTTTATATTTTTTTTTCAATTCGGTGCGTCACATTTTTCAAAAAAAGGGGTCGCGGTTAGAAAAATATTGTTATCTTACGATGGCGCCAATATAAGCCCGACGGGTCGAAGACAATATTGTTTGCAACAGTAGTTTTGCATGGGTTAAAACACTGTTACCTTTTGTGTTTTGGAACTTCATCGAACTTTCAAAAACGAATATATGTGTGCGTGGTTTTGTTTTTTTACTCTCGTTTTAGTTTCAATTAAAATGTTTTTCATAAAAAGTAGTGCGCGTTGCAGTTCGAGCTTTGCATTTCAGCAAGCTTGAATTGAAAAAGAAGCATCTGTGAACCCAGATTTTTACAAGGTAAGTTGAAATTTTTAGTTTTAAAACTCATAAAAACAACATGAATGATTTTTATCATTTTGAAGTATACTTCATTTATTGTGTGAGGAGAATTTCCTGCTTCAACGGAAATAAAATTTTCGAAAACTGAAAAATTAAATTTCGGAAACGGCAGCCCAAAATTTTCAGAAATTTCTTATCACAAACACCCCTGAGCGAAACATATGGTCTGGTATATTTCTTTTGGGACCTGAAAGTTAGCGATGACTGACGCTTGAAGTCACGCCTCGCTACTGATATATATATATATTTTGGGGGATCCGTGTCAGATCGTCGTTGTTTCAAAACATGTACCAATGCGTTTCGGATGGAAAGATTGACTTCAGAATTTTTCCTTATTATTGTAAGTTTTCAGTTGAACTACTTCCCCCAGCCACCTTGCTTTACCATATGCACAGCAAATATAATCTTTCACTTTTAGCTTTAGAGCATTCTGACATGCGTTCTAAACAAGCATTCAGAGCACTGAACTAAAGCTGGCAGACACGAAATTATGCAAGATTTGTGTTGGTGGCGGAGGAATTTTGAGCTGATACTTTTTCTTCGGCTAGTTGTTTGACAGTTTTTTTCCCTTTTTCTCTCCTTTTTTTTAAACATTTTGATTTGAATAAAATTTTTAAGCAATACCTAAGCGCATCAAGTGATTTTCTAAAGAGAGGTTCAGTAATACCTGAGCTTTTACTGTAGAGTCGTGATTTTATAAAACATCTGAAGGCTAATCTTTTGAAGATTCTCGAAACATCCCATCAATCTGTCGTTTCCTACAAAATATGGAACTAAAAAGTGCCACTTAGCTTGCATTTCGAAATCTTGCTCATGGTGACACAAATCTATGAAAAGCTTTGGTGCTTATATTGGCAGTTGATCCATTAAAAAATAGTTTTATAATTATTATTTTTTATTGTTATTGTTTCCCGATGATGAAAGTATGAATTCAAATAATCAATTGCTAGTTGTTTATAAAAAAGATAAAACCTATTGTATTTCGACTCATATAGCACAATAACAACGATGTTTTAATTCTTCATTTTTCCGAAGTAATACGTTTTGGATAAATACTAAACCAACGGTCCAAATGCTTTCCCTCATCGGCGGAGCAAAAAAATGGCTATATCTCGAGAATAAAATTTTTTCGAGAAAAAAATAAAGCAGTTTGGAAGTACAGAGTATTGGTACTTATTACTTACTAAATTGGATCAAAATCAAAAATGGTGCGGCACGAAAATTTCTGAAACTTTGTTGATTTTATATGGAATGACCCTATGAACATCAATGAGCATTTTTAATTCACGTTTCCCGGTAGCTACACTTGCTTTCCAAAAACTTTTTCTTGTACCAATCAACTCAAAATTAGTGAATACATAGGAAAGTGCATGTACCAAATCGAAAAAAGGAACTTTTATTTTTATGACATACCCTAATGTATAACAACACATATACTGTAA
The DNA here is from genome assembly GCA_038373865.1 of Uloborus plumipes. Taxonomy (NCBI): domain Eukaryota; kingdom Metazoa; phylum Arthropoda; class Arachnida; order Araneae; family Uloboridae; genus Uloborus; species Uloborus plumipes. The sequence goes on along the minus strand of JAXGGA010024827.1, from coordinate 757 downwards.
GCAGGGTGTTTACTTCAATGCCCAAAGTTTTTATCAGCTTTAATAAACGCAGTAAGTAACAGAAGTGTTTGTGAAACTGCAATCAGTAGCAAAGATAATATGCATTGTAAGTAGTTTTTTGTGATAAATTATAGATTCACTTAAATAATCAAAGTGCATTCGAATTTTAAAACAAAACATAACTTACCGAAGATAGTATTTTACATCAGTAAGCGAATTTCTCTTAAATAATTAGAAATTGGTTATTGAAGCACATGTTCTCCTCAGATATGAATATATTTTTATTGGTAAATACCTACACTTCAATCGCACATGCAAGAAACTTCACTTCAATAACAGCAAATATTATCTTGGAGTAAATAGAAAACGGAGGAAGAATTTAAGTTTTAAGAAATACAGGACGAATTTAAAAAACACCCTTTCATCAGACAAAGTATCAGTACATTCGGACTAATTCTGTACCGATTTTCATAACATCTCGTTGCATAGAGTTTGCAGTAGAGCGTTTGACCGGAAAGCTGCGACGCAATCAAAGCTTGATTTTATATATGTCAGAAGCATAAAAGTATGTAATTCTATAAATATGATTTACTTAATATGAAGCGATTTAGTTCATCAAATTACTGAGCGAAGTAGCGAATTTAGTACATCAAATTACTTACAATTAGTTCATCAAACTTAATCAGCGTTCATCAAATTACTTGTCGTAGATATGATTTTACCCAATATACGGTTAAAATGTGTGCTCTTTTTACAC
>JAXGGA010024826.1:0-11453 GCA_038373865.1 Uloborus plumipes | reverse complement strand
ATTATTGAAATATTACTATTATTATTATTTTTTCTTTTTGTTATTTAATAATGTCTAATGTCTCTTCCCAATAAAGGTCTGCATTTTCTTTATTTATATATTGTTATTACCATTTATGATTTAGCGAAATCCTGAGTTACGTTAAGTAAATTGAGAATTTCCTACCTCCCAGAAATTTAAGTTTGCGATATCTCTGCATGAAATACAAAAAATTGGCTAAAAAGAATTCATAAAATCCTAAAAATAGATGCATTAAAGTAGCCCAAAACTGTTAATTGAACAGTCAGAAATCCTTAAAACGGAGCTTAAAATAAGGAAATTATCCATTTTCAAAAAGCATGGTGATAAAGTGGAACAGAAATGAATTAAAAACTTTTTTTTTAATCTATTAAAATAAGTTTGAATTGTAACATGCATACTTAAATGATTCAGAAATAACTGAAACATCAGAAAGAGTTTCAAGAGAGAAAACAAAGAAGTAGAAACACATATTTAGAAAATAGAATTATAAAATAAACAAAAAGAAAAATGACAAAAGCAAATTATGAACCAAATTATAAGGAAAAAAATATGTTGTGTTTAAAAACAAAACTAACTAACAAATATAGAGCAAAGCAATGATAATGAATTAAATAAAACAAAGGTGAATGAAAACAAAAACTTGCATTTTAATGCATGCCAAACGTGTGAGAAATTACCACCAACAGTAGAAAAATATTTCCATATTGTGTTTGCCGTTAAAAGCAACATCACCAATTTGTTTGGTGCCATAAAATTTGCAATAAGAATGAACTATTATGGATGCCTTTATTTTCATCTTTAACAGGACTAAAGGAGATAACTCGTACTCATGGCTTCAGAGGCAGCAGGACAAACTGAAAGCTCGTCGAGAAGGGAGGACGTGGGAAGATCGTCATCAAAAAGAACAGTTACTCCTAGACGAACTGCGGAGAACGCATAAGAGAACGCTGCCGAATGGTGAATCAACGGATGATGTTAGTCTTGGCCTTGATTTTTCATCTTCATCCAGAGAGACATCACCACCAAAAGTAAAACTATTTTCTCTTCTGCTGTATATGAAAAATAAAAGCGGAAAAATAAATAAATAAATGTATATCCGGCAATGCATGCCAGCTCTGTAAAATCAATAATATTTTAATAATACTTTATTTTTTAAGCTTTAAAAATAATTATTTAGGTTAAATAAAATCAAACTTATTGTAAACAAAGGACAATCTATAAAATACTTTAAAAACTACAAAATGCATCTCAAAAAATATTAACATCATTTTTTTATGTCCATCTGCCTGCAGGGGTGGGCAAGGCTTTGTACTTTACCTCCCCCCCCCCCACCCCCACTTCTTTTTACATTCCTTTTACATAACACAGGAAGTTTTCAATTCTTAAAATTGGTACTCAAATTCTCCATACTATTTCCATTTTACTCACACCAAATGAACATTGTTTTTTTTTTTTTTTGAAGATCAGCAATTAATGTACAGATGACCATGTAACAAAATTAAATTTTGTTTACTTCCCCTAATTTTCTGTATTTGTAGTATGTTACTATGTCATCTATATTCAATTTGATTTATCTGCATTTTGCATTAAAATTTGTTTTACATCTTCTGAAAGACTTAAAAACCCAATTTAAGTCGTAAAAAAGCACTGATTGAAATTTGAATTTATTTATTTATTTAACCCAGGAACATAAATGTAGCTGAAAACCAAGTTTTAGATTATTTTTTCTAAATATGTAGAATATTGCTTCATATTTTTTTAAATACAAGCAAGGCAGACATGCACTTTATTATTTTTGTTAACTTTTTCAAGTTTCAGTATAGCATATTTAAATTTAATTATTCTGTGAAACGATTGATAAACTTTCTATGTAAAAAGTTTACTAAAGTGTTGGTGTTTGGTTCTTATTTTGGATATTTATTGAGATTTTTATAAAACAGTCATTGTTTTTGATATTTTTAGGGCTTGAGCTACACACTTCCGCTCCATGTCAATACTTACAACGGTCATTCATCTTCAACGCAACCCGCCCCAATAAAACCTCCCTCGTACAAGAACACGAGTGCCCCATCCTCCCCATTACTTCCGCAAAGGAGTAGCAGCAAAGAGGTGACTCGTTACAGGTAATGTTGCTTGTTTTTTGATTAAAGTGATCCTAATTTGCATTTTTTCTTTTTGTCTTCAGCTATAACACTTTCTTGCTTTTTCAACAGAGGAAGGTGTACTTTTTCTTTATGTGCATTGAGTAGTTTTAGAATAATTATGAAATGCTACAAAAGTTTTTGCTAAGAAAAACTAGTTCAAAAAAGGAAAAAGAAAAATAATAAATTAAAAAAATATATATATTGAATAAATAAATGAAATAAAAAAATAAATTATAAATCTATGAAAGGAAAAAAACTAAAAGAATCGATAAATAAATTAATAAAATGTTAAAACTAATTTTAAAATTTGATTTAATTCTGCTTGACACCTTTATATTGCTAAAATTCTTTTATAATCCAACTGCAAATTTCTAAGAAAACATTTTGCATTAGGGAACCCTAGATGCATGTTTTAAAATTTCCTTTTAGTAAGTATTTGGCACTGAGATAAAATATAAATTCATCAATTAGTAACCTTTATTCCAATGTTGAAAGTTGCTCTTCCAGATTCATTCTCGGAAGTTTCATGATGTTAGCAAATACCTAACTTACAATTAAGTTCAAAACATTTTTCAAGAACAAGATTTATTTTAAAAACATATTTTCTTTAGATTGTTTGATATTTAAAAAAATTCTCATAACTTGTATCGCTATGTTTTGTCATTGCAAAATTTCAATTATTACTGGTAGAATTCTTACTGTGCATAAAACCTGTTAAGACAGGGTCATACCCTATGAAATGTGAAGAGTAGTTAGTTTTAAATGAAATTTTCCTAACCAAAACACTTAAATTTTTAGGTATCCTCAGTTTCAAACACAGAGTAAGTCTCTCACAAGGCAAAAATCCGACACATCATACGACAGAGAGCGGCCTTTCGTGACAGCCAAGAAGGCTCACCAACTGGCAAAAGAACAAATAGCTCACAATCAAACTTCTCCGCAGAATGTGATCGCGTCTTCTGCTGTCTATGGAAATATTTATTCTCCGAAACATGATGTTGCAGATTCAGGACTTTTAGGAGTAGCACATAATGCACCAGGTGGGTAAACCTTGTTTAAAAGTGCATATTTGATATGTTAACTAGGGATGCACCGATAAGCAAATTGGCCGATTACCGATTACTGATTAATCGGTTGTTGATAATCGGCCGATTAATCGGCTGAGCCGATTAGTGATAAGAATGATTGTTTTTCGACCACCAATTTTACCATCAGTGTTTTTTCTCTCTTATGCAATTCCAAGTTTTTAAATAGTAAGTAATTTATTTCTGAGAGAATATTTTTTTTTCCCATTTTCTTAGTTTTCTCAAACTAATTTCAACATTTTATCAAATTTCTTAGAACCAATTTTCATATTATTGTCAATAATTTTACCAACACATTGTTAGTTATATTAATTAGACATGAAAATTTGGGACATAAAAAAAGGGGGGGAGGCGGAATCTATGGTAAGCACTCCAATTTAGGAGTACTTTTAATTCATATTTTGTAATAATTAGCAGCAATTTAATTCAATACTTGTTTTATTCTTTGAAAATAAGAGGTTATCTAAAAGCACTGCTAAGGAGAAAACTATCGCCAAATGAAAAATGTTGCAACATTGTCTTTGTATATTTATTCAAAAGTAGGATAATTAATTTTAAAAAAGCTTTATATCGTCTGTGAGGATTATTATTACTGTTAATAGAATTATTCATCAAAGTTTCTTAGTGAAGGTATGCCTTATAGAATAATATTTGAAAAATATGTTTTCGGCCGATTAATCGGCCCGATTTTGCCGATTATTTATAATCGGCAAAGTGGCCGATTATGGCCGATTAATCGGTACTGCCGATTAATCGGTGCATCCCTAATGTTAACCAAGAACTTTGTGCTATATCCTTAGTAGTGTACATTGTTTTAAAATGTTTTAAGATGCTGTTGTTAAATAAAGGAAAGACAGTGAAATTTAAAGCTGATAAATTCTATTATGTAAAATATAAGTAACAGCATTAGTCAATAAATTTCAATGTTTTATACTGGTGCAATTTCAGTATGAAATATTTACATTTTGTTGCAAAAGGCTAAATACCGAAAAATGTTGCTTTCGAACTTGATTTTAATACCTTTTTACAGTTGAACCTCGTTAATGCGAAATCATCTAACATGAAATAGATGTTTTAATCATTGAAGTTAATAATCGCTAAATAATGTATTGGGTAAGATGAAATCTTGATTCACATGAAGTATTGATCATGGTCCCATGAATTTTTGCTTTAACGAGGTTCAAATATATATATATATATATTATGTATGTATATGTCAGTTGAACCTCGTTAATTTGAGCATGCTTAAAACAAAATACTGCTAAGAAGAACTACATTTCTGCACCCTGTCCTAGTGTATTGTTCCTCTGATAAAATGAACTAGGATTTAGATAAACTGTTTTTAAAGGTCCCTTGGAGTTCGTTGTAACTAGGTTTTGACTATATTTTATTTTAAGCAAGATTTAATACTGAAATCTCTCTCTCTCTTGAAACTGTTTCAGTGAATGCAAAACTAGACAAATTAGAACAATCCCTTCAATCTATAACGGTACCTTCTCGAAGCCCGACCAGCAGTCCACACGATATGCAAAGTTCACCTCTCCCTTACATGCAGTCGACACCAAAGGTATGGTAGACTTTCACTGAATACAACACAAGTGTTGATCATTAAATTATTAAAATTTCATGTAGTAAAAATTAGAAGTCTTTTTAATTTCAGTTAAATAAAACTTTCAACCAATCATTGTACAAAATGTATTAATTTATCTTTCAGTGACTGAAATCTTGTTATGGCAATAACTTAACTATAAAAACTGTGTGTTGTACAAGATGTAAATAAACTCTAATATTTGTATAATTATTCCTATTAAATATATGTTAGTGTTTAAAGCAAATAATTTATGTTGAAATTTAGTTGCTGTTAATTTAAGAGATGCAATGGGAAATATTATACAATAAACAACTCAATTATATTAGTATATGTAGTAGGCAATTTAAATTTTCATTTTACTTGAACTGTTTTTGTGAATTTTTCAAGATAAATTTAATCACAAAATGTTGTTAAAGGTTTTGAATATCTAAACCTTTATGAAGAGTCAAAACTACCTAGATTCCAAAACAGTATTTTCTCTTCCAGAGTAATTACATTGGAGATTCTTCTTCTTGGTCCCCTTTGGTTGTCGGTTCAAGTCCTCCCAGCAGTCCTTCTCGAATGGACAGGCCTGTCACCCCAGCTTTTCCTGTACCGCCTGGTACACCTTATCAAGGTAAAAATTTTAAAATGTTTATGTTTTATGCACAATTGTGCGAAAATATGATTCATTATTAAATGGATTAAATATGGGAAGATGGGTTTTTTCCTTCGAGCCAGAGAGTTACCTCAACAATCAGACCCTTCATTTGGAAATTGGGGGGGGGGGGGGTTGGCATTCAATTGCTCTCCTCCATGGATTGGAAAGTTTGTATCGATTGTAATTTATATAAAAGTAGGTGTGATTTTTTGCTATAATTTACATTGAGAATATACCCCTTGCCATTGCCCTCTCGCTGGAAATATTAGTAATTATGGTCCTGCCTCAGGGTCTCCGCTATGGTCTCATTTTTCGCAAAATGTGAAAATACTATCTCAACTGCCAAAATGGAGCAAGGCATTTTCGATTATTTTGCCCAAACATAATAAAGAAAAAAGAAATGAAAAAAAGGTGCATGATCCAAAAGAGAAAGCAGTCATGGTGATATTGAACATAATCTTGTTATAAATCTCAGCTAACATGCATAAACTGCTATTAAGTTCAACAATGTATTGTCTTAATGGGTATTATGTCCCCTTATTAAATGCATTATCGGGGTTCTAAGAACCTTTGTATTCTCTCAATACTAAGTAATATTCTAAATTTGTCATTACAAATTTTAATAAAAAAGACTATTATCTACTGTGTATTTATTTCTTTAAATATGTCATGGCTGAATTTTACTTTCGTATGAGATGAAGCATAGGAAAGCAGTTGGAAAAATACTTAAACTTATTTATCAACTTTCGACATTTTTGCATTTTGCCAAAGCTTTTCCCCCAATTTTAGCTTCTGTGCTTAAGAACTTTTGAACTTAGCTTAAACCCTGTCCTGTCTACAATGTAAATGTGATAAGCTTAATTTCTGATTTTGTTTTTGGCATTGAATCATAGTATGGTGTGGTTTTTAATTAACTGTTTGATTTTTTAAATTTTAGATATGACTGGATCTGCTTTACCTCCCAAGAGCCCTTTATTATCACGGTAAGTTTAAAGAAGAAAATAAAATCTTTTATATTTCTCTTTCTTCTCATTAAATAATTTCACTAGATGTGTTCCAAATCTTCATTTTCAATTTGAAAACCATTATGATGTTATCATGATTTTCGTGACAGTTCTAGTAATTATAACAAATATTTCATTAATTACTTTTTTTGCTTTTAATCGAATGCAGTAAAAAAATAACTGTTTGCAAATTGTAATTTGTAAAGCGTTTTAAAGATTATTTGTTGCTTTTTCATAAATGTATGAACTTTGATTACAAAACAAGGAAGAATCGCTGGCAGTAAAATTTTTTAAAGTAATTTTTCCTCTTTCTTTCTTTTCTATTTTTTACATTAAAAAAAATCAATTAACAAAATGAAAAAGTTATCTAACATATTTGCAGTTATTGATACTTCATTTCAGCCAGTTTGTAATAACATATAGGGGAATGTGGGGCAAAGTGAAATAGCGGGACAAAGTTGGCATTAACAAGGTTCAACTATATTTCAATCCATAAAAATTTTCAGTTTTTAGAACAAAAAGCCAACTTTTCAAAGCTATTTTTGAAAATTAATACTCACATGACATCAATACACTGGTAAATGCAGTGTATTCCTACCTCTTTTTGAAAGCTTTCAACTTCTGTGCTTATTAACCTATCCTTAAGTTTTCATTGTACATCATCACGCGTTGGTAATACTTATGTTTTCTGTAACCTACTAATAGCTTTTCTAACAGTTTTTCTTTTCATAAACTACCCTTTCTTGTTATTCGCCTACCTTAAATGTTTTTCTCTATGCACTAATAATACTGACTCTCTTAATAACATACTAACAGCTTTTGTAAATTAGCTTCTCTCCAAGCTACAAGCTATCTTTTAGAGATTCCCTTGCTATAATGAATCATCGTCGATGGTCCTGTCTGATTGAAACAGACTTGAAGTAAGTATTTGTGTTTTGCGGAAAATACTACTGTGTGTTTGTTGTCGTAACTACCTTGCTTCTTCTCTCTCTCTCCCTCTCTTTTTTCCTTGTGCTTGTTGCCTCATATTTTATTTGTTGTCAGATTTATGGAAACTATTAAAACCATCACGAAGATTCCTCATAATGATTTTGCATTAAATTTTGCTATCACTTTTATAACAAATGGTACTTAGAAACAGTTGCCAAACATGACCAAAATATTGCTTACAAAAAAAGCTGTTGATTTATATTTTTGAAAACAGTTATAACAATTTTGAAAAAGCAAACGTTCTCCTAATGAAAATAAGTTAAATTTCTTAATTCCTACTGTCATTTTAAACCCGAATGTAAAAAGGAAAGAGCTTACATGTTTAATGTATCTGTGTATCCTTGTGTCTATCTATGGCAATGTAAACTCCTAAGCAAAATGAACAGATTTTGATAGTTCTTTTTTTTTGCTCAAAGGGAGACTTGATTGAAAGAATTTTAGCTAATTCTTCTCGTTGTGTGACTCTTAAATACTGGAGAAAATAATTGGAAGTTCCAAACTATATAGAACTCAAACTAAAACTTTTTTTTTTCAAGCAGATTTTAAATATAAATTAAATTTTTATTCAAGCGAATAGTAACAACGTCATGTAGGCGAACAAGAAAAGAAAATTCAATGACTTAAAAGTTTTTTCTGTTGCCAGTTTCTATGTTTGACAAACAAAATACTAATTCATTATAGCGTATAAGAAAACTTAGAGAAGGATTTTCCATTTTCCCTTTTGGTTTTGCCAAAAGAAAATTTTACTAGTTGTGATTATCTTTCTTTTTCCATGATTCTCATGTCATATTTACATTTTATGTGTGTTCGGACACCCGAAGTTCAGAGGTTTGCAATTAGTGTTCAGTGTTTTGATTTTTAATTTATTTGTTAGTTGTGCAATACTTAATCTTATGTGAAGAAAAGTTTTGATCAAATAAGTTACAAAATCAAAGCGTGAAAATTGAGTTACTGTCGGCCCCGCTTAAACGAATACTGTCGGTTCCAAGAAATATTATTCGATTGAGCGGGGTCTTTGTTTAAGTGGGGACCTTTAACATTGCGTCTATAGTACGGTTCCAGAATGTATTATTCGTATAAGCGGGGTTTTCGTTTATCCGTTACGCGATTAAGCGGGGACGACAGTATATCCAAAAGGTAAATTACAAGTTTTCCATTTTTTTCCACAATTAAAATTAAATTTTAAAAATTAACAATTATTTAAATGCAATCAATGTTGGAATTTAAATCACTTATTGATAACAAAATAATCTTATAGTTAAAACAATCATTTGAATATATAGTAATAAAAGAGACATCTCAGTCTCAAAAATGTGTATTAAATCAAATGTATGTTTATGTTTACTTAATTGCTACATAAAACAGTAAAGCAACTTTGAATATGGCAGAAAGTAATAACTTTGATGTAGAGGAAAACATGTTCTTAAAGTTTGCTAAAACGACATTAGTATGAATTTAGTTCTAATTCAAAGTTTTTGCCAACTTACATTTATTCACAATTGTATTTTAAACTTTTTTAAATACAGTTTACTAAACTTCATTTGGTGCCTTAAATTGATTTATGTATACAAATATTTTTTTTAATTTGCCTTTGCATTTTTTTCCCTGTCGATTCCACAGGAATATTCAGAATTCCAGTATGATAAAAGCTTGCATTCTGATTACTAGGTATAATGACTAATCTGTAGCATGGCACAAATGAATCGCCTGTTTCGAATATTTTTTTTTAGCTAAGAGTGTTTTGTAGACATGTATTTGATCAATTGAAACGTTCTGCTCATTTCTAAAGAGAGAGACTATTAGATTTTAAAATATTTAACATTAACGCTACAATTTAATTGCCACTGTTTTGTATGACTTCTTGTTGGCATGATAGCAATTTGAATCCCATTTTTGAAATGTGCCTTGTTAGGCAAAGAATGGTGTTTTGACATCTTCCTTTTGGCATTTTTTTCTACCAAACATTTTTACATGAAGAGAAATGAGGGAACGGGATGGTGCAAGATCTGGAAAGTGTTGTGAATGCGGAAAAAAATGCAGATTGACCCTAAGAGTGTCCAAGCTGCATGTGAAGATTTCAACAGCAGTGCTCGAGTTTTATGCCTCCGAAAGACAAGACGTTCTTAAAAAATGGGAGTTACAAATTGCTATCATACTGGCATAAATTCACAAGCAAGGATGATAACTACACTATACAGAAGATATTCTTAAATGTTTCAAAAACTGTATTAAATTCTCTCTCTTCATAAACGGACAGAACTTGCAGGTGTAGACCTGATACATCCATATAAATTTTGTTGTCAGTCTCTTATATTGTTTATTTATCATAAAAAAAGATGCTAAAGTTTCCTTCTCCCCCCCCCCTCACAGTTATTGTTATGTGTCATAATTTTAAGAGCTAAATTATCAATATTTGTTCTGTTCACTACAGCAAAGATCGCAGTCCTTCCCCGGCAACGATACCTGGTCTGCATCACGACAACTTGTCTCGTTCAACCAGCTACAATGGTCAAAGCTCCCCTGCTCCATATTATAGTCACTCAAGACCTTCTAGCATGGTTTCATTAAATGGTAAATTTATTTTTCGCTAAGCATCTTCCATAAATAATGTCACTTTTTTTTTTTCAATGCATTTGACTCCTTCCCCTTTGTCAGAAAGTGTCACACTTTATTATACCTGCACCTCCCAACCTATTATATTAAATTTCAAACTTATGGTTACGATGAAGGTTTTTATTTCAAGTGAGAAATGTGATATCACGCTTCTTGTTACTGCCTCCCCTCAAAGCGGGACATCATTTGTTGATGACCCCTAACTATTTTGACCATGGTTCAAAGAACATGAAATAAAATAAGCTAGGAAAAACACACTTTCTTAAAACTTATAAAAGGGAATAAATTGAAATCAAAAATCAATAAGACCTTGTGGTTTCGCAGAGCATGTATACGTTTGCATAATTTTATGTTCTTTTAGAAACTATTTTTCCTTTTGAGGGTTTCGAGATTCAACTTAATTCTGTCCAGGGAACCACACGACTAGTGTAAGGATGAAAAAAGTTGAAATAGGTAGCAATCCAAAAAACGTATTGAGAAAATGTTTGCCCTTGTGGCCTTGATTTAGAGATAAAAGGTCTCAAAGTCTGCCAAGAAAAGTGCCAACTTTTAAGACTTGGCAAAAAATTGAAACCATCACACGATCACCGTCTGAATGTAAGAGGGCATTCATGTGCAAAAACACATGAAAAACCTCTTCCATTCCTTACTGAAACTCGCTAAATTTGGCAACCTTTCTTAACATTTCAGCTGATTTAAAGACCTCATGTTTTGATAACAGGGGCACGAAGGCTCGAAAATTACACACAGAGAAACATTTTTTCTACTGCTCTTTCAATTGCTACTAATTGATATTTTAAAATTTTTATATAATCATATGGTTTCCTGGTTAGGAGCATTGGTAGGGGGGGGGGTTAACCAATGTCCCCTCCTCCTGAAAGGTTATGTCTTTCAGATATATGGTTGATACTTATGTATTATTACTCTGAAAAGTTTACAAAAGAATTATTAATCATTAAAAGAATAATTAATCATTTAAAAATAAATAAAATAACAATTAAAAAATAACTAGTATGTTGCAATTTTGATGTAATAAGAATAGTTGACAATGTGTTTAAAATTGCCAAAAAGTTAAAAAATATCATAACTTGTTCCTTGGTTAGAACAAATAACTGGATGATAGTCCTTTTATTTTATGTCACTTCAAAGTTGAATAAAATGAGTAATGTGTTTCAGTGTATTTGGCTTTTAAAATGTTTAATTCTGCAGTTGTAGCATTTGCAAAACTTTATTTATTTCAGAGTCATCCGAAGCAATTCAGCATCAGTTAATGTTCGTGAAAGATACTTCCAAGTATTGGTACAAGCCAAATATTTCAAGACAACAAGGTATTATTCATACTAAAAATATCTTTTTTTTTCTTAG
>JAXGGA010024825.1:0-11455 GCA_038373865.1 Uloborus plumipes | reverse complement strand
TTTGATAGATTTGATGGGTTTTCATTTATGATATTGTAGCTAGATTCAGTCTGAATTCAGCACAGCCTATTATATTATTGTTAATATAGATTATATTACTGTTATTATATTACAATATGAAATTATAACTATTTCGGTTTTCTGTTAGATTGGAATTGAACTATTTTTAAACGAAAAGTCAATTTCAGTTGTGTATTTGAAGGGGCAAGTGAATAAAGGTGATATGTGACATTTGAATTTCGCCAATTTACATAAAGTCAAATTAGTGTGTGTTTAATTGTATGAACTCAAAAACACAATTGAAGGGGTGAGTGAATAAAGGTCATATGTTACATTTTTTTAAATTTCTAGAAAAAGTTTTCAAAAAAAAAAAAAAAATCACCTTCATCCATGGTAAAAAGTATATAAGGAGATATTTTCTATCATATGAATAATAATATTAACTATGTATTTGTTATTTATGAAATAATAAACATTGCATCTATTGTATAAATTAAATTGATGGCAGTTACAAGAGACAAAGTATCATGCGTGATATTTGGCTCTGCAAGAAACTTTCCATCCAATATTAAATCAACGTACACCAATGTTGTGAAAAACTGTACACAACTACGACAAGATCTCAAGACGGAAAATGGAAAATACCCATCATTTTTTGATCTATTGCACAAACTATGTTATGAAGTGGAAGAGATTTAGACAAAGGCCTCATTTCCAACGGTAAGTCATGCACATGCGAATGAAAAGCAGATAATTCTACAACAAATACAATATGATCCTGAAGGTTTACCTAGGGGAAAAAAAGACAGAAAAACATATAAGCATCATCCCAGGGCCAGGTTCTTCTTACTTCAGTCACACTACTCCGACATCAAGCTCCGGCAAAAATATTGCTGAGGTAATAGTCTCCAGTTTTATAGAGCATAATGCTCAAAAGGAGAGCATTAAAGTTATAGGGTGGGATAGCACGAATGTGAACACAGGTTGTAGAGCAAGTGTTGTAAGACGAATGGAGGAAACATTAAATCGTCCTCTTCAGTAGCTGGCATGTCTGCTCCATGCTAATGAGCTCTTTCTGCAGCATCTTTTCTATATACTGGATGGCACGACTACAGGACCACGGGGACTTTCTAGAGATATCGGGAAGCGGCTTGCTACGTGCACCAATCAGCCTGTTACTTCCTTTGAACCCAAACAGTTAATAGAGGAGTTGTTTAATCTAGCCCTGAAGAAGTTAAGCACAGATCAACGCTATCTACTTGAAATGTGCAATAGCATCAGCAAAAGTGAATGTAGCCTTAATTTAGCAAATAGAAACCCTGTTTGCCTAAATCACTCATGATGGATCAGTACAGCTAATCAAGTTCTTAGATTATATGTTAGTGAATTGGAACTGTCAGAAAATTTGAAAACTCTTGCTAAATTCATTATTCGTGCATATGCGCTAACATGTTTTGCCATTAAAGCCCACTGGTCATTCAAAGATGGTCATACAAGATGCTTGTCAGGTCAATATACCTCAGCCCTAAAAGCAAATAAATTGTTGACACTCATTCATTGCAATGCCTTCTTTGCTCACCCGGAGAATATTCTCATAGCAATGATGAAAGATCACTGGTTACACGTAAGTGAACAGAGCCTTCATCTGGTTTTGAAAGCCAGGGCTTTTACAAACCCCAGTGGACAGATACGGAGTTTTAAGGTACCCTAAAAACTTAATTTTGACTCTGTTAAATATTTCAACATTGTTAATGGGACGTCCGCCATATCTCATCGCCTCCCATAGTCAAAGATATGACTGATGCTGAACTTGATTACCTCAACACAACGGAGGTGACTCAAAGCATCCTTTTTGAAAAAATTTCAAATCACACTCAAGCCGTGGAAAGACATGTCAAGCTGATGAGTGGCGGCGAAAGCTGTTTGTGGGCGCACAACACGAGATGGATTTGTACGTGCTCGAAATGCTTCGCGAGAGCTAAAGCTGTAGTTTGAGACAAAACATGAATTTTGTCATTTCACTTTGTAAATATTTGTGACATTTTATTGTATTTTTGCATTTGTGGTATTTTATTTTATTTAGTATTTTGATAGTTTACTGTATTAATTAGTATAGTTGTAATATTTTGTTGTGCTTAAAGCTGGCCAAACTCAAAAACAGTGTCTGATGTAAAGTCAATTTTTTTACATAATGTAAATAAAATAAAAGTTCGCGAAGGGAGATCAATTTTTTTTTCAAATCTCTTCAAATTTTCACTCTGTTTTAGTGATCAAATGGCACATTTTGACATCAAGTTATTTGAAATTCAAAAAAGTTTATTTCGGTCATTTTCGCTCCACCCTATACACTTTATGAAAGAAAGAATTAGTTTCAACTTATGCTAAACTGTAGGTAACTTTGATAATAAAAATAATTTTACAACATGATTGATTCATTAAATTCAATACATTTTTTGTTCTTTCAGAATTGCTCAGCAAAAACAGGTTATGAAACATTATTCCCAGTCTTTTTTAGGTTTTTGTTTGAGTATTATTTAAAATAGCTTTAATTATCAAATTAACATAATAAAATTTCTGATTAATTTTCTCATTTGAGTTTTGGAAATTTTTTGAAATCCAGCCATTTTTCTTAGTTTTTGCTATTTAGCCAGTTTTCACCAGTTTTTTTCCAGTTTTTGACTCTGTCCCGGCAAAATGACCAACCCTAGTTTTGTGCTTAAACACTATCATGAAGTTTTTTCTATTTTCTAAATGTTTCAATTAAAAAAATGATTTTTTGATAAAGCATAAAAAATGGTTTTTTTACTTTATGTTCTTGGAAAGTTTAGTTTACATTGTTAAATTTTGACAGTTGAATTGTACATTTGAAAAACAAAATGTTTTCTCGAAATTAAAATAGGACTCTATACTAATTATATGTAATGGACCTGATGATGTAATAGCATCCACAATATTTATATCTGTGTTTTTAGGGGTTGCAAGTTGGTAAAAAGGAAAAATTGCATTGGCACACTTCGTTTCGTTTCGTTTGGGGCTATATGCCCAGGTTTTTGATGAGGACTACAATCTAGTGTCTTGCCTCCATTACACATGATTTTTATTACATATATCTTGTATAGACAATGTATGAAAGTGTTACATCACTAAGGAAGGAAAGTACATCCGGAGTGAGGGTGGGAGTCGAACCCACCGTCTCAGAGTTATCAACTACACGCCTTAGACCGCTCGGCCATTGAGACCCTCATTGGCACACTTGTTGTATTAGTGACGATTTCCCCCCCTTATATTTTAAAGAAAGTTATGTTTACAATACATTAAGTTATCAGCTTCGTGTTACAAAAAGTTCTTGGGGAAAATGTACTTTTTTTGAGTTAAAAGTTTATTATTTATGCTTTTTTAAAGCACATAAATCTCTCCTTTTCATTTTTATAGGTTGAGACATTTGGCTCCATGGATCGTCGAGAAAAAGTTGAATTGATACTTGAGCAAATGAGATTGTGCCTTGCAATAAAAGATTATGTTCGTACCCAAATCATCAGTAAGAAAATTAGCACAAAAGTTTTTGATGATGCTTCTTTCCAAGTAAGTTTTGGACATTTTTGTTATAAATAGTTCTTCAGCTTGTGCAAAAGATGCAATCTCTAATCATTACAATAGAGCAATTGAGTATTTTAACTCTATAGGGTTCAGATGTTTAGTATGCTATTAAATTTGTTTTAAAATAATATTCTTTTATTTAATAACTCTAATTTGTTGCAATAGTACAAGAACTAAGTCTGATGGTAAAATCTAATTATTTGTCGGAAAATTTGATACATTAAGGAGTGGGTATCATGCTAAAACTGTTTAAACAAAGCCTCTGCAGACCAGTGTTAGAAATAAGCGGTCATTAGTCGTATTTTGCGACCAAAATTTTCCATTTGAAGCCTAAACATCCAAACCCAGGCGCCAAGTTTGACGCCTAAAGATTTTAGGATCGCAGAAAGCCTTTCTTGTCTGACTCATCATGATTGACGAAAAGGATTCGCGATAACATTTCTTCCGCCCCTCCGGGCAGTTTGTCCGCGAAGCATACCGCCCCCCCCCCCCCCCACCGTGCTCCACTCTTCTTTAGCCCTCAAGTTGCCACAGCGCACAAATGCAGGTGAAGCCTCGCGAAGTTATGCATGCGGCGGCGTTTCCCAGCATCATCCGGTGGACCACGGACCAAGGGAACGCCTTAGCTCCAGCGGCGGGGAAATGCAGGATGGGATATACATCGTCTGTTTCGCCTCACGAAGTTGTGCGTGGTTATGAGCGGTGCCCTGTTTGTTTCGTTCAACGCTCCTTATTGTCTTCATAATAGAGAAAGGGGATAGCTTGCTTTTGTTAGGACGTTTAGGGCGCCACCCGTAGAATTATGCATAAGGGGTTTTTTTGGGGGGGGGGGGGACAATGAGCAAAAAAAATTATTTTCTGAAAAAAAAGGAAAGAAACATTTAAAATCCAAACAAATAAGAATTTAAAATGTTTTTTAAATTTTTTTTTTTTATTTCCACAAAGAGGCTGGCGCCCATGTTTGTTGGCTATTCTCTTGTAAAAATAACGATCTTTATTTCGCTTGGCCACATCTTTATTTCGCTTGGCCACGGACCAATCACTCCTCACTATTTGAAATAGTAATGTAGATAATCTGAAATAGTAATGTAGATAATCGGGAAAACATTCAATGTTGTTATTTATTCTGTGCCACCCTCCCCTCCCCCATCCACCTAATCTGCATTCTGTATTTGGCTACTGTTAGAGGCATTCTGTATTTGGCTACTGTTAGAATAAATCGCTGAACCATTGAATCATCAAGGAGGATGAAGGACAGCTGTTCTTTGTAGCAGATTATGATGTGCTGAACTCTAAAACAACTTCAGTCAAGCAATCCCCCCCCCCCCCCCCGGGGAAAAAATGAGCAAGCAAAAAATAATTCAAAACATCCATGGAAATTTCCAACTTTCTCTGCTCCATGCACCTCCCCCCCCTCCTTTTCTAATGCTTATTATTAGTAAGCTGATGGCTGATCTTGATCTTATGTGCTTAAGTCAGCGAAATTATCACTGTGTTGTGTCTACAACCCGCTTGCTCCCTTGGCTTGTTGGGAGCTATAGATGACACAGGATATACGTATCTCTTATTTTCAAAGAGTTTGTTTGAGGAAAAAGAAATGAATAGCAATTATAAAAAGAAGTGATAAATGCAAATGTATTTGAAGCTAATTAGACAAAGTTACTTTTTACATTTTAATGAAACTTTTAATGTTTTTTTTAGTTGGTAGATCATTTTAATGAAACATTTAAGTTATTGAATTCAAGTGATTAATTTCGAGAGATCTTCCGATTTTTTTCACAAATCTTCCTATTTTTTATTTGAAGAGGATGTGGCAGGCATAGCAAATTGATTCAACAGATTGCCAAGAAATTTGGGTGGTAGATGTCCATGGGAAAATTTAAGACTGAGTTTCTGGGGGGGGGGGGGGAGTTTTTTTTTTCTTTGAGCAAACAATAGCTCTAATTTGTTTGATTTTTCGTAATATTTTTGAAAATTTGTTTAGCTTTGACGATTTTATATGGATAATCTTTATTTTTTCCAATTCTGCTAATGAGTTTTACCTTTTTAGCTATTTATCAAAAAACAAGCAGTTTTTTTATCAAATTTCTCTTATTTTTCCGAAATTTGTGACAAATGGATTATTCCAATACTAGCGTTTTTTTTTTACAATCCTGCTTAACATTTTTTTCCAAAACTTTTGATGACTGGTTTGTTTGGATTTTAATAAAATTGCTACTTCAGCCTTTAATGATTAATTAATTCAGCCTTTGATGATTATCATACTTTTTAAAAAGCATTTAGAAAATGAGTAAAAGAATATCCCCCACTCTTAATTTAGAGCTATTCGAGAGAGTAACTACACAAATCCTGAGTTAAGATGATAAAATTTCTAGGCTTACTGAGTTAGGTTTTCTGCTCTTAATAGTTAATATACCTTTTGTTCCCCTTCTCCTTAGAGACAGGTCTAGCTCTTTAGAAAACATTTTGCTCTTTTTTAATCGCTTGCAATGTTTTTGTCTATATTTTCCTTTAAAGAATTGCCCTTTCACGTTACAAGTTATTTTAGACACCAATGCCTTACCATCTCAATTAAATGAATGTTTTTTTCCTATCAGAAAAGGACATTCCGCCTTTTTCAGAACTCTTCTGAACTTCTTAGAAAAAATTCATGATTTCTCGCTTCATGATTTTGGCAGGTATGTTTTCATTATTTAGAATCATCCCAAATAAACTGGTAGGACATTGTCCCCCCCCCTTGTTCCCCATAAATCCGTCCATGCAGTTGCTGCATTTTTCCTGCTCTCTATTGAAGGGTTATCCACTGTTCTGGAAAGGGGAGAGACGAAGGATACAAAGCCCCCCCCCACTGACCCCCCCATAATTAAATGAAAAGAAAATACATAGTAACATTGCGATATATCTGCACATCGCCATGTTATACTAGTGATGTATTGCAATGTTAAAATCTGTAACATCGCCCAGCACTAGTCTGAAACAATAACATTCTATACCATGCTCATTTTCAAACATTGCCATTAACATATCATACATGGATTGTGTTTGTGTTGCATTTCTGTTAAATAAAGATTTTTTCTTTAAATTCTGATAATATTTGAATTTTTTAAAAAAATGACGCCTAGATTGTTCATTTTGACGCCTAGAAATTGATCCTAGGAGTCACAATGACGCCTAGACTTAAATTTCTATTTCTAACACTGCTGCAGACCACAGCTCGTGATCCTCATTCAACTCTTTGCATGCACATTTCACTCTTAATACAAAGAGGCCAAACTCTTTGTATTGCATCAAAACATTTAGCTGTGGGATAGTCAAGAAATTATGCTTAGATTGATCACATATCGTTGCCTCAGAGCAACAGTAAGACATCTTATCCTAGAAATAACAGTAAGACATTCTATTGTTCTGAGTTGATGATGTGTATAATATAATATATATAGTCATGGACTTTGGAATTATTGTAATCAGGTGTACTGCCGTGCTAAGCGCAAAAGTGGTATCTGCAGTCGAGCTCAAACTGAGATAATTACTCTTAACAATTTTGTGCCACCATGTACTTTATTCAGAAGAAATTTTTTCAGAATTTTGTAAAAAATATTTCCCACTCTCAAATTATCATATAATATTGTATTTAGATAAAATACATCACAAAGAGCCACTTGGTTGCAATAACTCGATTTTGTTAAAAAGTACATATATGCCTTTTGTGCTTAGCACGGCAGTGTAGATAAAAGGTGTGGGCTATGGGACCATAACATCATGTTCTTTCTTAATGCAACAAAAAAATCTTGAAATAACATTTTTAGCACTTCAATTTAAATATTAAGTGAGCTGAGGTTCAGCGCATGGAAAACTGGGGCTTCCAATGTCACTCTGCAGACCTTCAAATAGCAAAAGCCCGGTTCATGCAGGTCTTGAAAATCTTGGTCATGGGAGGAGAAGGAACAAATTTCAGATCTCAAAAAAGGGATAGAAAATTAATATTTTCATTCAAAGTCATGGAAATGTCTTTAAAATCACAAAAAAATAAATCCTTGGCAAAGAAAAAATAAAGCAAAGAATATTAGAAAATCTTGTATAATTATCTGTAAAAATCATTTTAAAAAAAATTGAATAATCTTGAAAAGAAATGTAAAATTTTCAATCTGATTGCTTCCGTTTCTTTAAAAGTCTTTTTTTTTTTTGCAATGTTATTCCACTGCTTGGAAAATCACTAATTTCGAATTTTTTATTATTTCCAATGCTTCTTATATTCAATATTCTGTAGTAGCAGACTTGCACATTCTTCAAAAGCAACGCCCGCTCAAAAAGTTTAATCCAATTCCATCTGAATGTTTAACCCTCTTGTAAAAATGAATATTAATTTTGTCAGTATTTATTTTAGTTTTTTTATTAAGGTTTCAGAAAAAGTAAATATTTTTAACCTGGTACTAGAAGACATAAATAAAAGCATTCTAATACTCTGATAAAATTACTCAAATATCAAGAATGGAGTTAGCCAGAAGTTTTGATCATCAATTTTTAGCCTTTCTGAGAATTTTAGAAGACATACCAGTGAATTTAATTTTGAAATATTGTAATCTTATTAATAATTACGGTCTAACATGTTTTTGTTAATATTTTCTTGTTTTCCAATTTCTTTATGTTTTTTTGGTCTGCACTTTGAACCTCGCCATCATTTTCCATCCTTTAAACTTTTTTTTTTTTAAATTTTAAGTGCTCTAAAAGCGAAATATTTTGCTTGCGTGTCGTAAGCATAAAAAATTTAAGCCTCGCAAAATATCTGAACTTTATATATATATTATTGGCTTTTTACTGGTCATGTAAATTTTTCAACATTCTTAGCTTGCAAAATATAACATATAGTTTTCAATAACTGTTTCACATCTTAATTTTGCATGATCTTTTTTATAGTCATATATATGATACTGTTATGTTATTGTATGATTTTTACTGGGAACATCAGTATTACTTATGTTATATTTTATTTTTAAAACATTATATTATCACCTTTGACGTATGATTTTAAAAATAATTCATTTATAAATAATATTCAATGTGCAAGAAATATTAATTTTAAGTCTATATAATATAGTAGTAATAAAAGAAAACAAACAGTGATTTGAAGATTCGGTTAATATTTAAAACATTTAGTTTAAGTCTAATGAAAATATTCAGGGGTCTGTCCAGAATTTTTCACAGGGTCCGTTTTTTGTGAAAAACTAAATAATTTTGTGAAAAATCACATAATTTTATGAAAATCAAAAAATGTTTAAGAAAGGGCAAAAAAAAAAAATAAATAAATAAATTTCATTTATTTTCCTCAAAAAACAGCGTATTAAACATCAAAAATGCGAAAAATCTGATTCCTGTTGCGGATGCAAATAGATTGCAGTTTTCAAAGTGATGGCATTAAAAGCATAAAAACGACATAAAAACGAGTTCATTTTGGAAAAAGATTTTTACAACTGCATTTTAAAGGTCTGTGATGAACATATTATTAATAACTGTTAACACAATTACTGCAAAAATAAAATGAAACGATCCATTCAGTGTTAAATATTTAGACTCATAAAAAAGCAGTTAATTTTGCTTTCAAACTTTAAAATAATGATCTCAACAAAAAATAAAACGAATTTTCATTTATTGCATCCTAATAAAGAGTAATTAGCTGGAAAAATAAGTAAAATTTGATTTTCATGATGGATGCAGAGATGGCATTTTTCAAAATGAAAACATAAGTGTAAAAACGGTAAATAAAATAATTTATTAAAGTCAAATATTTCATCAGGTTTATCTGATGAATGTCTTTTATAATCACCGACATATTCGCCAAAAATTCGGAGGAAAAATACGAAAGTAGGGAGACATAGCAAAATAGACAATACCGAACTTCCAATATTAACTTAACAGACGAAAAATACATAAAAAATTAATGAAGATAACCAAAAGACCACCCTTATTGGCATCAAAAATAATAATTATAATAATAATAATAATTTTCTGCCAAAATAAGGTCAAAAGGTGGCGATAATTTTAAATAGCTGGTCACTATCAGAAGCAATCCCATTTTTTCTCCAACCCTAGCAATCTGTTTGCAGTTCTAAGTTCATTGCAATTATTATTGCTACTAAGATAATTGCAGTTATTATTAATTCAATTTTGTTTAAATCAAGAGCAGGGAGAAAAATCCTTACTCTGCATTTCCAGAGAAATCTATAACAGCAACATCGCAGCAAGCCATTTTGATTTGCATATAATAAAACAAACAAGCAGAACTACAAAAGCAAAACAACTATCTTTTTTAATTTGTTTAAAAGAAGCTGAAGTAGCAGGCAGGAAGTGTACCGACTTTTTTTTTTGGGTAAAAGTGGCGAATAAGCGATTCCCTTCTTTAACTTCAGAAAAGGCCCAAAAATTATGGGCTCTTATTTTGATTCGCATATGATAAAACAAACAAGCAGAGCTAGTAAAGCAAAACAACTACCTTTTTTAAGTTGTTAAACTTTTTAAAAAAACCAACAAAAAGTGCCACACATTAAAGATTTATTGCTTGCCCAAAGTATCGCAGGCAGGAAGTGCAGACTTTTTTTTTCGCAAAATTGTCGGATAAGCGATTAGCTTCTTTAACCCTCAGGAAAAGGCCCAAAAGTTATGGGCTTTTACACATAAATATGCTATGAATTATTTTGATTTCAGATTTGCTTTTTGAATGGATAATGGGTGAAATGTCCGTTTTGTTGGATCAGCATTTTGTGAAGGGTCCGTTTTACTTGATCGTATTTTTGTGATGGGTCCGTTTTGCTCGATCGTATTTTTGTGAAGGGTCCGTTTTGCTTGATCGTATTTTTGTGAAGGATCCGTTAACGGACCCGAATTTCCTCTGGCCAGACCCCTGATATTAGATATATATCAAAATCTCTCATAGTTTCAAACTCTGAGCAAGAAGTACAAAGAAGAGAACTCCTATAGATCTTCAGTACATAAAATCTTTTAATATGACTTTTTTTTCTACCTCTTACTTATATTAAATAAAAATAATGTTAAGATAATAAAGTTGAAATATTGGTTAAGTGGCTAAAACAATTTCATAAGTTTCCAAGTTTGAATGTAAGTGAGCTGTGTTATGTTATTTAAAATTAACATGTCATAACTTTATTTATTGCTTTCTGTTACTAATTATTATTATTTTTTTTTTTTGTAGGATTTGAAATTGAAGTTCTACCGGTTAATGATTGAACTAGATCAGCAAGAGGGCTCATATTTGGCTATATGCAAACATTTTAGGGCTGTTTATAATACACCTCAAATTCAAGATGATGTCACGAAGAAGCATGTTGCTTTAAAAAAAGTAGTCATGTATCTTGTACTTTCACCGTATGATAATGAACAATCAGACCTGATTCACAGAGTGAAAGAAGATAAAACTCTGGATGAAATGCCTAAATATAAGTAAGTTTTATTTATTGAGAAATCTGTGTTACCTTCCATTTGATCTACAATTTCATTTGTCAAGGAAAGTTGGGCAAAAACTAATATTTAAGATTACTTACCTCTTTCAAAATGAACAAGTTGGTATTTTGTTTTAAAAATTATAGTACATCAAAAAGAACAGTATTTTAGAGTGAAAATTATTTTTTCGTTTTGGCAGTAAATATTTACCTTAAAAAAAGTGAAAATTTTTAACTTTAAAAATACGTAAATATTTATAAGTCTCGGTTAATATGTACGATGTTAATACTAATAACTTTATAATTTTATAATAACAAAATAATTTTTGTCCCACAACAAAATATTAGTGTTAGTATCAATTTCGGAACATTGTTTGTATCAGCTGTTTTCAGAAGAAACTTTTTTT
>JAXGGA010024824.1:0-11455 GCA_038373865.1 Uloborus plumipes | reverse complement strand
AATTCAAACATTTTAATTACCGCGCTTTTTTACAGTTTCTAAAAATTCTATTTGCCAGTACATACAAATTGTTTTTACAGTATAATACAGCTACATTTTACTTCAATAAACTGTAAATCTGCTAACTTTATAGTAAGAAATTGTAAATTTGCTAGTTTTACCTTTTTTTTCTGTGCATTTTACAGTTTTAAATTGGAACTTCGGATGCCAGTATTTTACTGTACGAACAACAGTTTATTTTTTGCAGTGTATAGTTAAGTTGACAAATTTCGAAGACAGTCTTCAAATTAGTTTTTTTTTTTTTGACGCTATGTCCCTAAAAGTAGTGTCATTACTTAGGAACACCAAAATGTCACTAAATTTAGACATTATGTATTGTCTGTCTCCGAAGTAAGAAGTTTTCCGCTATATTTTCAGTGTGAAATGTTTTTTTTTTTTTTGATAGTTTTACGAAGATCCTACTAGTTATTGGGTTTTTTCTGTAGTGCTTTTGCGAAAACTCGGTTACCTTTACATCTCCCAAAGCTTGAAATTTAAACTCTTTGGCTTAGGTATTTGTTACACTAATTTTGAAATTATTGTTGATTGCGATTTCCAACATACAGTTAATTGAGGAAATAATCTTAAAAAATATATGTGTGTGTGTTCATCAATGCACCTGTTGGGGTTTTTCTTGAAATTATGATTCCTAGGCTTTTTTTTATGGCATATATATATAGGTATATTAAGTTCCCAAACAATCCCCCAAAATACCTTCAAGTGTCTGCGATTCATCCCGGAATTTTGGGACAGAATTGTTTTTCATTGCGTCGCAGATTCTTGCAAGAGCCTGTACACTAGGGTGGAGCGAAAAAAATGAATTTTTGATTTTCGTAAACGGGTATCTTTCATTTACTGTGAATGAGGATAAGTAACAATTCTGTAAAATTTTTCACTTTTGCGACGTCATCTTTAGTCTGCGCATTTGGCCTAAAGTTTTGAAATTTTTGATTTTTTTTAGATTTTCAAAATTTTTTTTTAAATATTACAAATGATAAAACTAGTGACGGGTGGTTATTAAATGGAATAAAAAGGTTTGAAATATACAAGGAATTTTTTAAAACCATTTTAGATTAAGATTTCAGTCTGCGCATTGGGCCCAAAGTTCATCAAATTTTCAGAAATTTCCGATATTTTCAACATTTTTTAACTCAGTATTTCCTCTCAATATTCACTTGAAGTGTCTTCAAACCTGTTTTTATTCATTTTGTTATTACTTTGAACCCTGCAACTCTTCGCTAGCTCATGTGGAACTACCCAGGACTCACCACGAGTAGGTGACCGAACTTCTAGTCCTACACGTGAACTCTTCCTTCCAACCAATGGAGCACGTATTTACATTTCTTAGATACGTCTTTCACAGTTAAATTGCTCCTTTGTGTCGTAAATTGATCAAATATTTCTGTGGCAAATATCCTCGTTTTTACTAAACTTTTTCTTTTCCTGTGATTACATACCAATTTTGAAAAGCTTGTGACCTATTTGACAGCTCTTTCAACTGATTGAGTCTTGAATGGCAGTTTAAAAGGAGCGCATTCAGAAATCATATTTAAATTGTCAGTTTCCATAATCTTTGTAAATATTGTGTTAAATTACCTGTAAAATGTGGCTTTGTAATTTTCACATCATGACAAGAAATCATATCGATGTATACTGACTTTTGATTTATGTATGTAATGTATGAAAATAGATTTTTATCTATTTTTGGGATCTGAAGCGTTCTCACTTGTTTGCCTGTTTGTTTTTTAGATTGAGCGTTGATAATACGATTTAAAACAAGTTTCTTTATATGCTCTCTCTTATGAACTAACTAGATAATTTCCCGGCGTTGCCCGGGTGCTTGTTAATAAAACATAGCTCTAAAAAATATTTGAATGAATTCTATCCACATGGGAATATAAAAACTTATTTCATGCTAAAATGAAATAGTTGAGCCTTAAATTGATAATTCATTGTTAATCGTAATCTTTGTTGGAAAAATACTCCTATTTAAATGTGTTACATTTTATCAATTTGTATGCTTAAAGTCTTATCTCTATTGCTCTATCTATTCAAAATTGAAAGAAAATGGCCATTTTGATACAAAAGATTTGAATTTTGAGCTTTTTGGATTTTTTGTTAATTTCAAAACCCCCGCCTATGTGAATTCTAATGCATCAAGGAACCTCTGTAACAAGCGTGTTGAAAATCCGACGAAAACTGTGGATTTGTATAAGGAACAAACATACATACATCCATTTATGCACATATAGGTATCGATAACAGCATATTTCTTGGGTGCAAAGTATACATTGTTTTGAATAGATGTGAATACAATTTTCTGCTTTTTCCCGGAGAGATAATCTTTATAATCTCACACAAATTCATAGCTAAATTAGTAACGTCTGCACTTCATCCTAAAAGAGCAAGGACACTTTTACCACGAAAGTTATGAACTCTTTTAAAAATTATAGTCAATAAGTCATACATAAATCAATAAAGATTATGTTTGTTGTAGTCAACATCTGGCTTGGGAAAGCTTTCTTGGACTTCTGTTTCATTTTTTTTTTTTGGATATTTTTCCAGTCAAAACTACCTTGCTCATCTCATGAAGTTACTGTTGCTCAGTACTTGAATCATTTTTATTGTCAAAATCAATCTGATCAATGACAAATTCTATAGGTTCATATTGAACTGATTTGACAGTATAACATGTTGTTTAGCTTCGTCCAACAGACCCAAAAATCACTTTGGTCCACTGGTAGGTCCATCTAGCTTTTGCAAAAAATGCAGCAAATTAAGTTCATTCAAATGTAATTGGCAAATGTCCCATTAGAGAGGTCTACCAAGTTTTTCTTCCAGTTTCCGTTTTACAGCTTTGTATTTTCCCGTCTTTGTAGTGCATCCATCAAAACCAA
The DNA here is from genome assembly GCA_038373865.1 of Uloborus plumipes. NCBI lineage: Eukaryota > Metazoa > Arthropoda > Arachnida > Araneae > Uloboridae > Uloborus > Uloborus plumipes. Next base: position 8,519 of record JAXGGA010024824.1, on the reverse strand, counting down.
TGCAAACAATATCGAACTCAAAGAAACAATTTATTGTTCTTGACTTATCTAAGAAATGTAAATGTGTGCTCTCATTGGTTGGAAGCGAGGGGAGCGCGGGTGGCACCCAAAGTGCGGCAACTTCCTCGTGGTGAGTCCTGGGTAATTTCAATGAGCAAGCAAAGAGTTGAGTAGTTCAAAGAAACAACAAAATGATTAATAAAATGTTTTGAATGCACTTTAAGTAAATATTGAGAGGAAATATTGAATTATAAAATGTCTGCTTAATATTGAAAATATCGGAAATTTATGAATATTTGATGAACTTTGGGTCTAATGCGCAGACTGAAATCATAACCTAAAATGGTTTTAAAAAATTTCGTGCATATTTCAAACCTTTTTCTTCCATTTAATAACCACCCGTCACTAATTTTATTATTTGCAATATTTTTTAAAAAAATTGAAAAATCTAAAAAAAATCAAAAATTTCAAAACTTTAGGCCAAATGCGCAGACTAAAAATGACGTCGCAAAAGTGAAATATTTTACGGAATTGTTACTTATCCTCATTCACAGTAAATGAAAGGTACCCGTTTACGAAAATCAAAAATTCATTTTTTTCGCTCCACCCTACTGTACACTGTTAAAACTACAAGTTGCATGTGGCACCTTAAGGGTAAAAAGTTGTAGCACCAGCGGCGCCCCCTGAAGGGTGAAACTTAACTCCCTATGGCGCCCTATGGGTACCTTATAGCTCCCAATTTGTGACCCATAGCACCCTAAAGGTGCCATAGGGAGCCTAATTTTTCTCTCCCTCTCTTTTATAGGGAGCCTAATATCACTTTCAAGGGTGAAATAGGGAGTCAGGAAGCATCCTTCAGGGGGTGCCGCTGGTGCTACTATTTTTCACCCTTAAAGGTGCCACAAGCAACCTGTAGTTTCAGTAGTGTAGGTGGACAATTGCTTAGGTGGGGAAGGAAAATGAACCTAAATTTAAGAGGGGGGAGGAGTCTTGAATTTCAACTTTGAATATTCGTACCGATTTTTCTTCCGTATGCATTTTATTTAAAAGCATTTTCGGTGCCGATTTAGACTCTACGATTAATTTGACGTCGGTTCATCTTGCAAACTATTTTTTGATTTAAAATAGTGAATAACCTCCCCTAAGCCAGGGCTAATACAGAAACATGCAACACACTACCAACTCGTTTATTCCATCCATGGACTGCAGCTTCGTGCTTTTTGGCACTTCTCAGCATGGAATAGGAATCAAACGAGCTGGAGGCAGAAATCCTCTTATGGAGCAAAGAGTGCCAAGAAAAAAAAAAAAAAACTGGTAGCTAATGTGAAATTAAAACACCAGCGAGCGACCGCACTTGGTACGGCACAACTCGAAAATTTCGAGGCAAACCTCGGGTATAAAGCAGTAAGTAACCGCCCCTAAGCCAGGGCTGAGGCAGAAACATGCAATACACGACCAACTCGTTTATTCCATGTGCCAAAAAGCACGAAACTGCAGTCCAGAGTCCAGGGATGGAATAAACGAGTTAGTGGTGTATTGCATATTTTTTTATTCTTTATTTGCGTCGCAGACTGCTAAAGAACTTCTGCTACTGTCAGTTTGCGTTTTGTGCGCCTGGCAGTCACGAACGCTTCCATTTGAAAAAGGGGAGATAGGTTTAGGATGCGCACTTCCCGATGCCTTCAGTTTTTGTTTGCTTGCTACTTCTTCGTTGCATTTCACCCTATTTCGAGAAAGTCAGAGGAGACTTCGCGCGTGCGCAGATTCAACGGAGGTCTCGCGAAAAAATGTTAGACAGTACTAGTCTCCGAATAAAATCTGAGCTTGTGGTGTGTGTAATAGAATGTTTTCTTCCCCTAATCTGTAAAAAGGTGTTCATTTGCTCCCTTCCTCTTCCCAACTCGATTGCGCGAGACTAGAAATGTTTACTTACCATTAAAACGCACTCTGCCTCAAGTTATCAACCTTGGCCATGATGAAGAACCCACCATTCGCTTATATTTTATTCGAGTGCTTATCTCTCCACGTAAGGCACTTAAATTAGTCTCACCTTATCTTTTGAGAAAATTTCAACTGAGCCTGCAACTCAGGGTCTCTCTCTTTTTTTTTTCACTCTTCCCTTAAAAATTTGAGAAGACTGATAAGCATCTCGCAATTGACGTCGTGGAAACCGAAAGACTCCTCAGCGTTTACCTCATACACCTTCCTTTTATCTCTCGCTGATTTATTCCTTTCCGTACATGTTGAGCGAACGCACGTGTGTGTGTCGATTGCGACCTTGTTCTTCACCTTCACGGGATCCGTCCCATTGTCAATCGGCGGAGAAAATGGCCGCGGTTCCATTGTTTTAGGGAATGGCCGCGATTTATCGCCGGCCGCATGCCATTTTCGATTCCGTCCCGGCTCTTTTTCTCCTTCCTTATGCGAAAACGAAATTTGAGTCATCCTTAGATCATAATCGCCGTTTCGTGGTACAAAGTTTTATCATTTTTACCTTTATGTAACCATTGTCATGGCCGAACATTGTATTCGGCCCTTGTCGGGCATGACTGACCCTCGGCATTATCCGCTTGAGTTGAAAAATGTTCCTCTTTTTCGTTCTTTTTTAAGTTGAGTCTAAATACAGTAAACTCCCTATTATCCGCAGAATAGGGTGGTATGGTAACCGCGGATAAGCAAATACCGCGGATAATCGAACAATATATAAAAAAGATATTATTTCTTGACTTCTAAAAAAAGAAACTTCAATTTTCGGGGTCTTGTATTGACTTAATTTATGAAATCTCTACTTGTATTTTAAAAATCCCTTTTACACTCTAACTTTTGTCACTAAATTTATTCATACTAAATGTTCCTAATTTTACATAAAAGTCTCCTGAATCTTTCAGCGCTGGCAACTTAGCCGTATGATCGAGAGTACTCATTAGACAATGAGAACGATTTTTCTCTGTTTTAGAATCACTTCGCCACAATTAGAAGGTCTTCATTTTGTAGCCGAACTTAGTTCTTCCTTCTCTCCTCCTCAACATCCTTGTACCATTCCAGCAAACTTCAATTTTGGCACCCGCTCTCATAAGTGAAGGGTTTGGAGGATGAAGGGGCTATGTTACATTTTTTGAAAATGCACTCTGGACAATGGGGGGATTTGCGCCATTGAGCTTGGGGGGGATAAACACCCCTGGCGCAAGTTGCGCCATCAAAAATTTTTTTTTTGGGGGGGGGGGGGTATTTTTTAAACAAATTTATTTATTTATGCAAGTTATTTATTAATTTATTTTTTAATTAAATTATTTACTGATTTTTTTAATTTAAATTATTACTTTATTATTTATTTATTTATTTATTTTGTGTGTGTGTGTGATTGGAATGTCTGGAAAGGAAAAAAGCGATTTCATCCTGCGCATAATTAGCACTTTTAAAAAGTTAATATCGAAAAAAAATAATTATTATAATTTAAAAAAATAAATAATATTAAAAAAAAATAATAAATAATTTTTAAAAATAAATAAAATAAAAAAGAGGGGTAAAAATTAAAATAAAAAGCACAGGAGGGTTGTGAAAATTTTTGGGGGGGAATCTGCGCCATTGAGCTTTGGGGGGGTGGGCACCCCTGCACGTTCGCAAATAAAATTTGGTACATCAAAAAGTAGATGTCATTAGACCAATGTCATCCGCACACAAACGACTAAACCAGAAAACAAAAAAGCTGCAACAGTAAAAACTTGAACTTTAATGACTCGCAATTTGGGTTTTGTCACATAACCACTTCATCCCCAAGCCCTTCAACTGTCTCTGTGCTGCGTGTTCTAAATTCAAATCTCAAATTTCCTTCTTTGTATTTTCTGCATATTTTACGTTTACCCGTAACAGTTCACTGTTCATTTCCGTGGTTCAAACGATGTTGTAGTTCTCCCATCATGTTTATTCAGTGGTACCAAAACAGCAAGCATAGAAATTGAAATTATAATCTTGGACCTTTATTATTTTTTTTTACATTGATTGTACCCCATTTCTGTTTGAGTAAATTTAAATTTTATGCATCATATTTTCTACCTCATACGTGTTGAAGAAATTTTTCATTGAAATATTCCTTTCTTCGTACAGTAGCTTATATAATCTACGGCGAGTTTATATTTTTCATATCAAATTGAATTGTTTCCTACTGCATTTATGCGTAAGAAAATATTTTGCGAAGCACGGTTTCACGGATTTATGTACGAACTTCGTTCTATGGAACAACGTTTACTCCTTTTTTACATTACAGAACGGTTTTAATATGATTTCTCCTTTTCAAAAAAATTAAAGAGTGTAATTTGTCTAATTTTTGGAGTCTATCAAAAAAACAATATTCTCCGGTCTCCCTAATACTAAAGAGCATACGTACGGTAGAACCTAATCCGTACTAATATAGGGGAGCTGGGTCGTCCTAATTAATGTAAGTACGGATTAAGTAAAAGAACCTATAAATTGAGCTAAGGTACATAGGCAAATTTGATAACCTTGTATTTATTCATTCAATTTGCAGTGGTTTTTATCTTCGAAAAGTAGATGCTCTTAACGCTACCATTAGCGCAATTTCACGCTTTGTGTTTTGAACAAAAATTTAGTACCGTGGAAAATGGGCGGAGCAAGAAGTTATTTTATTTGTTTATTTATTTGAATTTTTTAAATGAGTGTTTTGTATTTATTAAATATAAATTATTAGTCATTTTAAATGTTAAAAATGAAAATCGTACAAACCTCTTCTTGTCCTGCTATCTTCCATTTCATCGTTAGAAAGTTTATTTTCTTTAAATTTATTATTTATGTTTTGAATAGAGTGATTACCGTTATGATCTTCCATTTTCGTGTATTTTACTTCTTCAAAAAATGCCAAGCGGTATTATCACTCCTTGTAAGAAAAAGAAAAAACATACAGTTCAATCTCATTAATATGAATTAATTAGCGGCATCCAAACCGTTTAAATAAATAAACGTTCAGATTAAATAAAATAGCTTATAAATTGAGCCAAGACACATAAAAAAAAAACCCTGTACATAGTAAAAATTGTATTTTGAACTCCAGAGTGTAAAACAGCAGAAGATAAAAGTAAAAAAATACATGTACAAACTACGGCCGGCAAAGATACTTTTGTGCTTTCACTTAAACTGCTGTCCGGATTAAGCGAAATCCGGTTTAATAGGGTCTGGATTAATGATTGCTGACTGTTTGCTTAACCTCTACCCGGCTTTTCCCGAGCTGGACTCGGGCAAGCGAAATGTTCCATTCTGGCTCATTCCAAGTGTAGCTCGGGCACTGTGAAAATTAACACTGCACAACCAGTCTTTCCCGAATTATTTCACATGTCCCTTTTATGGTTTCAGATGCTTTTATTTACTATTGTTGCTGTAGATTTAATATAAGAGTAGGCCAACTCCAAAGTATAATGATTTTTGCCATACAGAAAGCCAACTTTACAAGTAAATACTCATTTATTACTCATTTATTTGAATAGATATTTTTACATTTATTTTTAGGAAATTTTGCATGCGAAGATGCTATTATGTTTAAAAAGATATGTATGTATGAAAATGAGCATAAAAAAATTGATATTTTTTGATCCGCAATCCCGAAATAAAATGAGCCTGGAAGGGGTTAACCCTCTATGTCCCAAATTAATTTAACAATGAATTTTTTTTTTTTTTTGTGTGTGTGTTTTTGAGTAGAAAATACATTAAAATATTTTTACCGAGCGTAAAAATTTTGAAAAATTTGGGATCTAAGGCCCCCTACGTCTTAGGGCCCCCAAGAAAACTGTTTCCGATCGCAGGTACCAGTACCATCTGTCTGCCTCTCAGCGAAGTACAAGGAGTGGTACTCAAAAGCTTCAGCTTGATTCCAGCCAGAAAGGATTCGTAATACTAAATTAATATAAGCGGGACTTCTGAGTCCCGTCCGGGCATAAAGGGTTAACACACTTTCGATAGAATTAACACCATTACGATTAGTAAACGAAGCCTCGTCTCCCAAGTTGCATCTCGAACGATTCGGGCCGGTGAAGGAGCGACATGCCGAAAAGGCAGTTCCATTTCCACGATATCGAACTTGACATTCGAACGTGATAGCCTGTATCCTAGAGCCGCATCTTTTTTCCTCCCGAAAAACGTGTCGGGGAGAGCACGAGGCAGAAAATGTAGGTCAGAAGGTAGAGAGAAATATTCCCTCTGCTAAAAAAAAAAAAAAGGATGGAAAATGCCGCGCTCTTGCATGATCGCCTAATGAATTGGATGTCGTTTGTGTGCGGAGTAATGAGGCGGAACTTGCTTTTATTCACTTCTCGTTCGGAAAAGCACGAAATATTAATGGCTCGGAAAAAAGGATCGCGATGAATCGATGGCTCTCTCGGTGTGTTTGTAATCGTAATCTAATTCCCACCGTCTAGTCGAAATTTGACGTGTTTGATGGGAGAACATTTTGGCACTTTTAAAAATAAGGATATTATTAAACAGAATAAGATGAGCTAATCGTTTATTCAGTCAGGAAATAGGGGGACTAATCATTCAGCAGAAAATAGTATTCTAATCATTTAGCAGAATATAGGAGCTAATCGTTTTCTACCAGGGGCGAATCGTTCTGCATCGTATCGTTCGGTGACACGATTCGCAAAAATGTTATTTGCTGCTGTAGAGCCAATGCCTTGAAACTGATCTTGAAAGTACATATGGGACATTCCATGTCAAGTGATACAAAATCTGAGAAAAATTTTACCTCACATTTTTGTATTTCTTTCAAATTTGGCTCATCAATTGTACCCCTTGAGGTAATCAAAAGTCTCAATTTTTAGATTTTTATCTCTATTATTTTTTTATTTATGAGACTTTGAACTTTGGAAAAACTCGTTTTTCCATAGATGAGGGAACATAAAACGGACCATAACTCGGCACCAAATATAGATAGAACGATTTGGTAAATGGCATTTTAAAGTACATTAGTTGCCGCTTAATCTGATATGCAACATGACCAATTTTATAAAAATTTCATTTTTTTAAAAACGAAATTTAAAATTAAAATTAAAATTTCTCAAAAAACATATCGCACATCCAGAATGAAAGGGGCACATCTCAAAATAGCTGTTTTGAGAAAAATCGATTTGAAAATTTTAACTTTTTAAAATCCTTGCCCTGGCTCTAATAACTATTACAATTAGCCAAACTGTCATTATTTGGTTTATTAAAGGTTCTGCTAGGTGACTATGGTGTGCGTTTCCCGGCCAATTTTAAATAAGTTGGTAATTAATGCGAAGTGCCCCTTTCATTCTCCATTTTCGTGGAGAATGAAAGGGGCACATCTCAAAATAGCTATTCTTACGGGCATCAGCTTGTACACTATTTAAATTTTTTTGAAGTTCTTGTCGGACTTTAACCTACCTATTGCTGTTTCCTTTCAGACATACTGATACATATTAAATCAAATTTTAATTCCAAATGATTTGACGCTAGGTTACAAAATACTATTCTTCTTGTTCTAAAAAAGGAACCCTTCATAAATTACTTGTGCACAAACAATTTATACTTAATAACAAACAATTAAAATGAGTTTCATTTAAAAAAAAATCAAAATTACGGCTTTCTTAATTGGTTCTAAAGAAGTACTAACCATAATTTGCACAAAGAAGCTCGGCGAACTTTGATTATCACAGATGTGCCCCTTTCAAACTCAATTCTCCCTTCACAATCGGCAGAATCGAAAAAATGATAAGGGCATCAGGTTCTCATGTAAGGTGTACTAAGGTATGCTTTTTAAAGATATTTCCAAAAAATGCATTTTTTGAGATGTGCCCCTTTCATTCTGGATGGGCGATATAATGAATTTTTTTCAAAAAATTCTCAAAAATTCTTGTGTATTTTACCTTTGTTTGTACGAATTTTTAGGTTGGGATCTCAATGGGATCATATTTTTTTGAATTTTTAAATAAAATTGTTTAGGGAAAAAATGATATTTTTTAGATTCTATTCATTTAAATACTAAGTTCTCTTACTTGTGATGGTCTAAAAAGTAGTACCGTAAAGTCGGGTTACATGGACCCACAAGGGGGTTACTTGAGCCCACAGTAAAATGATAAAATCTGGGTTTAGTACTAGCGTTAGAGACTGCAGAGTGCTTCTACCTAGCCCAGAAACGAGGAACTATGTGCAAGTCTTCAACTAGTGAGTAGAAAACCTAGATTTTATCATTTTACTGTAATGGGCTCAAGTAACCCCCTAGGGTCCAAGTAACCTGACTTTACGGTAAGTAAACATGACTATACTTGAAGTGAGCTGGCATGAACTTGTAGATTGGTCAGGTTCCTCCCCCCCCCCTGCACAACCACTCTTTTTTTATTTCTAAACTATTCAAAATGCTTTTTTTTAATTAATACAAAATGAATAAAAATCTAAAAATTGAGACTTTTGATTACGTCAAGGGGTACAGTTGATGAGCCAAATTTGAAAGAAATACAAAAATGTAAGGTAAAAAACGTTGGATCTTGACAGGAAAA
>JAXGGA010024823.1:0-11456 GCA_038373865.1 Uloborus plumipes | reverse complement strand
GTTTTGCCTGCAACTTGCTAGAAACATCTCACTTCACTTTTCCTTACCCTAGGGGAGTCCCCTGATGAAGGCCCCAGTGTCTTTTGGGAATTTTCTCTTTATTTCTGTTTTTAACAAGATTTTTTTTGCAAAGTTTTATACTTCTAATTAAATAGATGTATATATATATATATATATATATATATATATATATATATATATATATATATATATATGTATATATATATATATATATAGTAGTCCATTACTGCCACCAATTAAATCATAATACATTTTCAACTGAAATTTAGCTAAATTTACAGTTGCTTTGTTTTTGCATGTAGGTAAATTTTCATGGTTGGTAGAACAGCCTTGATTTTATCCATGAAAATAATATGATTGATCTATAATCTTGAGAACCATCTTTTTGTCTGAGAAATATGTAACTTCTTTAGTTACGTCATGGGAATATTTTTATGAAAATACATGAGGATAGAAAATTGCTTCTAAATTTAGCTTGAAATATAAGCTTGTGTTAAACATTAACTTGACTAGTAAGGGGTGGGGGGGGGGGGGGTGAGCGGGAGCACGATTTAAGAAAAATTGCACTATGAGTTATACTTTTAAAAATATTTGAAGTCATCACTTTGGAAAACAGTTTTTTATCACTTTAAAAAATATTTTTATAATCACTTTTAAAAAAACATTTCATTAAGTGAAACTTTTTTTTTCTTTTGAGTCAATGTCACTGCTGAGCTTTCTGAAGAAGATCATTGCAATCTAGCTCCATTTTTCGCATCTCTAAATGCACCTTCCTTGCCCTTTTGAAGTTCATCAACACTTGATCACAAAAACAAATCTTTCTTGGAGGGTAAAAATTTACGTAAGCTTCTCCTTCAAATGGAATGACATGGCTAGATTTTGTCGCACTGGTGTAGATTTCAATCAGGCTCATAGTGTTTTGTTTTTGTCTTAAAAATCCATCAGCTGAAGCAATATATGATGTTTCAGGAAGTTAATGGTGAGTGTATACTTCTTTATAGCATAGCTAGAAACTGTTTTAAAACATTTTTAGATCGGAGAGAATCAGTTTCAAAGGAAGGGCGATTTGCGCTCCAGTTTCTTTTCAAACTGAATAAAACTTCAACATCACTGCTGCTACAAAGGAATAAGATCATTGATTTTCGTTGAAAGAACTATCGGCAAAGAATGATCATTTCACTTGATTCCGATTAAACTTTGTTCAAAGAAAAACTGCAGGTAACACCCGTTTGTGCGCAAAAGGATTCGGAGATTACTCATTCCCGACGAAAAGGATGTGCATAATTAGAAAAATGAAAAATATGCTTGATGTGTACTGACAAAGATAAGAAGTTTTGAAGTATTAAGTTTTGTACAAATCACCTATATTTCTCACTTAAGTTTCTAGAGGAGACCGAAGTTTACTAGTTAGGGCTGCGACATCGATGTCGATGTTTTGGAAACATCGATGTTTTTACCATCGATGTTTGAGAGTCGATGTTTTCCCAACATCGATGTTTTAGGTTCGATGTTTTTTTCGATGTCGATGTTTTTAATCCAGCAAAAAAAGCTTGATAAAAAGGTGCGATATGCAGACTTATTAGGAAGTTTTCATCCTTAATCAGAAGTCTCAGTATTAATCTCATTAAAAACATTTTCTATGATTATTATCGATGTTTAATTCTCGATGTTTCTAAAACATTTCTGATTTGCTTTCGCCACTTTTTTAAAAATTTTATTTATTTCATTATTTTTCTTTATATAAATGTTTTATATTTCAGCAAAAAAAAAAAAAAAAATCATCAAGACATACGGCCAAAAGTTATATCGTTAATCAGCCGTTACACTATCTCGTTAGATGTTTTTGATAGTTAGCATCGATTCTTTAAGGTCGAAGTCTAGATCACTGTTTCGCGTTCGATGTGTTATTTTCCTTCGATGTCTGTTTTACACTTCAGAAAAAAGCAATAAAAATATGCAATATAAAATATTCATCTTTATCAGTTGCAATATCTATCGTATTAAAATATTTTTTTTTTTTAAATTACTACCGATGATTTACGGTCCACGATTTTTAAACATCGTTGCTTTGTTTTACTTTAGAAATTTTTTTCGATAACGGTGTTTTACATTTCAACAAAAAAAGTTTCATAAAAATATGCGATAAATAAAAGTTAGACGGTTAATCAACAGTTGCAGTATATATCTCACTAAAAATATTTTCTATAATTGACATCGATATCATACAGTTGATGTTTTTCAGGAGACAAAAGATACATCAAATTGAGTGATATAAAGAGGCGCAATGCATTGGGGAGTTACTGTATCACTGTACATTTAAATGTGTAAGTAATTTTTATGAAAAAAGATCGATGTTTTGAAACATCGATATTTTTTGGTCGATGTATCAACACCATCGATGTCTTTAATTTCGAAACATCGATGTCGCACCCCTATTACTGGTATACCTTCTTTCTACCTTTGATCGAACCGAAAATTGATTAGTAACTTTGTGATTCTTATACGTCTAGCAACCTGTATCATTATTGTTTGTTTAATCTATATACATAAAAGACTACTTTTGTAAGCGTATGTCCGGGGTAAACTTCAAAACTACTGAACCGATTTTAACCATTTTTTCACCGTAGATAGCTGCAGTAACAGGGAGCAGGATAAGCTATAATTTATTCCTAAAAAGCTTAGTTTAAAAAAGTTCTTATGGAAAATAGTAAATTTCATATAGTTTCCCCATTAAATGATTAAATTTTCAGTCCATTGTTGCAAATTGTTTGCCTCGCAACAACAATATTAATAGTAATCATGATGAAAATTTTGAACCAAGGCTTCTATGGAGTAAGTATGAAATTTATTGCTTTCTTAGGATTTTTGTATTCATTTATGCCACTAATCGCTAACGGGGTATATAAAAAGGGAATTGATTTTGGCAACAGTTAGAAAATAGAAATGGATTTTTTTGAAAAGTAGGGTCAGGTGGGGGAAAGTGGGGCTAAAATCAAGCTTTTTTTCGATTAGGCCCTAAAATCTGTCTATTAAATTTATTTTAATGAAAATTTTGATGCATTTTATATACATTGGACTCATATAGCTTAAGTATGAAGCAGATTTATTCAATTTTAAAGGTTTGTTTTCTCTCAGTGATACATTTAAAAGATCGTGTTTTGATAGACCCACTTTCCCCCATGGTGGGGGAAAGTGGGGCTAGTTTAGAAATACGTGTATATTAGCACAAAAAAATGTAAATATTGTTTTTTCAGTAAGAATACAGTGGAATAAATGTACCTTAACTACATTTAAATGCAGAAACGTAAATATTTATACATTTTTAATTCTGGTATTTAAAGGTGAGAAGGGACTTTCAGATGAGCAAAAAATGGTCAAAAAATCGGTTCTTCTTTGATGATATTTCTAAAAACTATATGATTGAAATACATGTTATTGCTATTGTAAATAAATAGCTTTACCTTATTTGTGGTGAATTTGTATTCAAAACTAATTTAATAATGAAATATACAACAGTAAATGTTGATTTTCTCAAAACATAATTTTACGCGTGTTTACAAATTTCATACTGCTCCAGTGTAAAAAATTATTATTTAAATTTGCTAAAAATTTTTTGCCATGTACTTAAGAGGTTTTTTAACATTTTGTTGGGAAGGAATTTTCTATTTTACTAGCTGTGTTGAATATATTTGCTATGTTTTATTGAAATATGGATATCTTTCACAAAAAAAAATGTAAATTTTAGTTTGTTTTTTTTTCTTTAATTTTTGCCACAATATATAGAAAAAGTACTCCCAACATTTCACTTTCTGGTGTTTTATGTTCCACATTTTGCTTGTATTTTATCATTTTGATGAAATTTCAGGCGCTTGGAATAAAAAAGAAAAATCGTTAAAATTCAAATTTTAAATTAAAAAAAAAAAAAAACAAATTTTAAAATATTTCAACGAAAATTTTTATATGTGTTAGTTTTTGCAACATATAGCTATGCTGCAAATTTCAAAGAAATTCATTGAAAATTGCTAAAGAAAAAAATGATAGTCCCTTGTCGCCTTAATTAAAGAAATAATGTCAGGGTAATTCCATTGTGACTAACATAACAGATTTGCAACCCTCAAAATTTTGCATAAAATTCATCAACACAATTTTCTAAAACTAAACCGTAAAATTATTATTTTTTCCCTGATAGGGTCTATGTGAAAGGTTATTTTCACATAATTAATTGTAAATTTGACATGTATTTCAAATAATATTATAAAAAGTGGTCTTTTAATAAAACTTGCTTGTGACTAACATAACGTGACTAACATAACACACGATTACACATTTAACTTTAAGTGTATTACAGGTAATATTAATACAAATATTAGAATGCAAACAAGATTTTATTGAAGATTAACACACATGTTTACCTGTAAACAAAATGTCCAGTTCAATTTTGTATTTAAAGTAATAATGTCTGCGGGAATTTACAGATGTTTGCGACAAGACTTTCGAAATTTGAATTCCTTAAATCCAAAATTTGTCCTCATTTGTGGGAAACACAAAGGTTGCCTCAGAGCTTTTTCTCTCGAAGAGAACTTTATAATCATTTTTATTCATGTTTAAAACCTGCCTATCATATTTCTTTTTAACCTTACAAGAGGTAAATACCACCACAATAAAATTACCCACTGTCTTAGTTTTTGTATCTCGGAACAGTCCGGGAGAATCTACTTCAAAATCATCAGCGGCTTCGTCTTCTACACAATTTCTTTAAAAAAATTTTTTTTCTTTTCTTGGGACAACATTCCCTGTATTTTTTATGAACAAATTTTAAATTTCTCCATATTTACAGCATATCATTATTACCGAAAAACTTATATGGGGATTCCCATTTTCAAACAACAAGTCTAGCTCTTTCTTTTCAGCCTTGTCACTTTCACTCAAAAATAAGCAGTTTATCTTCAATTCTTGTTTTTTTTATTACTGAAGTAATTCCTTTGCATAATTTCCAAAGTTTGCCCATGTAAAACGCTGCTCCACACGTTGTGCACATGTGGGCACTTTCCATCATCTAATTTCATAAAACTCTATGACCTGTAGATGCTGAAGGCAGTTAGGGTCATATATGTTTTTAAAATGAGCATCAGCTCCATATGTTCATAGAAAAACTAATTGCACTTCGATCCCGCATCTATAAAATAATTTAAAATTCTTACGTTGAAGATGTTACTTCGTATGTCGAGTGCTTACTTGCGTCGCAAATTACAGCCTAAAATTTCGACTCCAAGTTTACTATTAAAAGAAGTGTTTTTAAAATGAATTACTGTAGTATATATGGTCACACTAATTTCTTTAAAATAAGGTGTTCGATAAATTAATTTGTTTCTAAAATAAATTGTTTATTTAAGATTTAAGTATTTCTTAAAGAGTCGTGTTATGTTAGTCACACACAGTGATGTTATGTTAGTCACAAGTCCTATGGCCAGAAAAAAGGAAATTCTTTATGAACAATCTTATCGATATAACTGTACCCATCCCATAGAAGAGATCAGGGGAAAAAATATAAAAAATTTTCTTTCTAGAAGGGAATAACTGAATTAATTCATGTTTTTGTGACTAACATAACAAGTAAATCAGACTGAATACCCATTAACTTTGCAATATTCATTTTATGACAAAACAAAAAAATATATACATTTATGTAAAGCAAAAGAATCATTCTTCAATAATTAAAAAAAAATTCATCATTATTTGCACTTTTTTTTAATTGTATATGAATGTGAAAAGTTATAAAAATATTTGATGTTTTGGGTAACTGCATATGTGATCTTTACAGCCATTTTTCAGGGGTTTGGAGTAATATTTTGTGAAAACTTATGCTGAATTCTAAAAATTTGAAAAATTATCTTTAAAATGATGTATCACAAGATATATATATTGAAGGATGAAAAAACCATGTCTAGGTTGACATTTACATGGAATTACCCGTCAACATAAATCAAGCATTGATTATCGATCAGATGGGAAAACACTGGTTTTAAAACATTGTTATAAAAACATTGTTATGAAAACTTTTGTTTAGTCATTCAATGAAATTACAAAAATATGGAGAATAGTGTTAAAAAATATAAAGCTTTAAACCTTTACAGATGTTGACTTTAGAGACCAAACGAATCAGCTTCATATGAGTGATTCTACGATCAATGCGTTTTTTGTGTCCCCAAAGAAAAAATAATCTGTTAAATTTCACACTCATTATATCACTAGTAGCCGCTATTTTTATTATTGTAGTGTTAAGGGCCAGACGAAATTTCAATTTTTGGGGGGTTTATCGATACCAGGGGAAAATGCGTTGCCAGAGGAGTGACACTATTGACGGAATTCTGGTTTGATTTACAATTATTTCACTTATTTTTCGGTGTAAAATCATAGTATGGACTCATTTCTATTAGAATTGTATTCAAAAAAAATTTTCACGTTGTAATAAAATGAAAAAAATTAATTCTGAAAATGCGGCATGTTGCATACAAGTCGCACCGCATATCCCAAATAAAAATACTTCCCGCAATATTTACGTTCATTCAAATTACTTTCACAGGGGCAATTAGGATTAAAAATGAAAATAATTATGCTTATAACACAGTTTTAATGTATATTTACCCTTTTTTTTGAACAAAAATGCCAGGGGGGTGACGCCAGAGAAGTGACAAAATCACACATTACCTATAAAAACAGCATCACGCGTTCTTCTCACCAGAACTTCAAGTAAACCATGATGTCTGCACACAATAAGCATTACATTATACAAACCCACACTTATGTAACGATGAAATATAAAAAGTTATACTTACCAGGGGAAATACTACAGCGACCGGCGCAGTAAGCTTAGAGGCACTTTCAACAAGAACCGATGCAATAATATTCGAATTTTTTTAAAACCTCTTAGCTTGCTTTTAACTTTACTCAGCATTACACTGGTTATTCGCAATCAACATCATTCTTATGCATTTTTTATGCTAAATTTCAGTCTTTGAAGTTCGCCAGGTGGAGGTGACACTGTTGATATGGCCCGTTGAAAAGTGTATTTTTTTTAATAATAATAAATATTTTTTCTATGTTTATTGATGAAATAGGTTTCTCTGTTAATGTAAGTGTATGATTAAGGCAAAAAACATTATGCCACGTTAGCAAAAATTGAGCGTCGAACATGTTTGTATAAAAACTAGTATTTGGACAGGCCAGGGGAGTATACATTTATGACTATTTTCGGCTGTAAATGCTAAAATAAAATAATTGCAGTGAATTAATTGGGTGGTCCATATAAAAGATAATAGTCTGTAATGCTTAAGCATACAAACACATTAATAAAATCAGTTTTACATGAAGTTTTTCCATTGGCCGTCTGAATTCAAATAGCGTAGAATGACCCATATAGCACTTAGCTAGGGCAAGGTCGTTTTCCCACAAGTTGTAGGCGTGGCTAGAGGCGGGGCTTGCTGACGGGGGAGATAGTGGGGTAGGAGATCTGCTCTTTGACTACCGTCGTAGGAAAAATTGGAGAATTGGCGAATTATAATATATAGTTGGCGGTGTTTGAAATTTTTAGTAAAAGGGTTACTTTTCATGGGGTAACCTCATGGCCGGCCACCTTCGACCTTCGACCTTCGACCTTTCACTTAGGCTTCCCTAGGTTGCATCTGATTTTTTTCCTACGCATTCGTTATATTATTTCAACGATTAAAATGGCACAACAGTTGATATTTTCCAAATCAAAACGTGGGGGTGAAATGGTTCGTCACCGAGATTTCTTATATAATTTTCAGAGAACCAACGTAGAAGGCAAAAGCACATGGTTTTGTGTCCGCAGGAAATCCGAAGTTTGCGCTGGAAAATTGGTTTTGTCGCGCGACAGGCAGAATGTCCTGCAGAGCGTCGGACACAATCATGCGGATGACACTAAGAGGATCAATAAAGTGATCTTCTTAGATGATGTCAAGCAGGAGGTCTCGAAACAAAAGCTTGTTCCAGTGCCAACAATCTTTCGGTAAGTGGAACCAAAATTAACAACATATTTTAATTTTAACAGCTGATAGTCATTTGTTAACAAATAATTATTGCTTTTTCTCTCTCTCTCTCTGTTATATTATTATTTTATTCATTAAAGTTTAGATTATTTTATAAATTAAAGTTGAGATTATTTTATTTATTAAAGTTTTTTTATTTATTAAACTAAAGATATGTTTTGGTAAAAAATAGCTTAACTTCAGATTGAAAACTAATGAAATACTGTCACACATTTCTTTTTAATTTTGAGAAATTTCGTTTTTGGCAAAAACTGACAGTATTATTCCAAAATGTGGGACTTCAAAAAATATTGGGAAAACCTTTCATTGGAAAAAAGTGCTTTTGGATTTCATTATAAAAAGATAGCAATTTGAATTGACTAAAGAAATGAAAATTTCAGATAGTTTCCTTGAACTCGATGAGTTTAATTAAGATGTACCATTTTCTTCCCAGATTAAAAAATTGAAGCCACAAGTAATTATGCTGAGAATATGGTATGTTGCTTACTAACAAGTTCAGAGACTGAGTAAGACATATGAGTCTCAATTTGTAATGCAAGTGGTTGAGGTGCACAGATGAGATTAAAAGGCTCTGTGAATGTTCAATCTGATCTACCTCTAAGTTTTAATATATTTCGCTGAAACTTCTCCCACATCATTTCCTCCATAAAAGGAACCTTTCTAGAGGGTGAGAAACATACAAACATGTGAGACCACACATACTAGTTAAGAATTTTATTTTTTAAGCTTCACTTTGTGATTTTCTATATATATAAAAGAAAGTCGTGTTAGTTACACTATTTATAACTCAAGAACGGCAGTATCAATACGGCTAAAAATTGGTGGGTGGGTAGCTTAGAGCCAGGAGACGGACATAGGCTATAATTTATGTGTGTCAGTTACATAAATAGAAAAAATGTCTTATTGACTAAGCATTTTTACTAAGCCTTTTTTGACACCTCCATGGCTGAGCGACATAAAGCACACGTTCTGGCAGCTTCCGGAGCGCAGTAAACAGGTTGTAAGTTAGCGGTGCGTTGAGTGTTATTTAACTTTTTTGTGATGTAAATTGTAAACAAACGTGTTACTTCCATTGAAATTTATATGTGATAAGCTGTCAGAAACGATTGCCACTTACCAGTTTTACGTCTCTGAGGCTGACAGGTGGAAAGCGCTTGGTGGGATAGCTCCTGGACTGCAGTTAGAGAGGTTGTTCTTCTTACTATTATACAGGGTGTCCACTCCTATCGTGGACCAATAGCTAATTTCTTAACCGTTAGAGATAAGCATATAGTTCATTTGGGAAAAAATCTCTAAATTACGAAAGGAATTTTGGGTCTATTCAATGTTTTTCAAAAAATCAAATTTTGAAAAAGTTACGAAATTTAAATTTTTATACAGCCCCCCAGTTATATCAATCATATTTAGTAAAACATTCTTGACACTGTAATTTTTAAAACTAAAAAAAAATCACTCTTCTACCTCAAAAATTGACCGAGTTATGACGTTTTGAAAAATCAAGATTTTGAAGGATTTCGCATACGGTCCCTTCAGCGATCTCTCGATGACGTCATGAAATAATGCAAAATCTTGATTTTTCAAAACGTCATAACTCGGTCAATTTTTATCGTAGAACAGTGATTTTTTTTTAGTTTTAAACGTTACAGTGTCAAGAATGTTTTACTAAATATGAGTGATAGGACTGGGGGGCTGTATAAAAATCTAAATTTCGTAACTGTTTCAAAATTTGATTTTTTGAAAAACATTGAATAGAGCCAAAATTCCTTTCGTAATTTAGAGATTTTTTCCCAAATGAACTATATGCTTATCTCTAACGGTTAAGAAATTAGCTATTGGTCCACGATAGGAGTGGACACCCTGTATATACAAAAATTTGTTTGGATGGATTTATGTATGGAGCAGTCAGTTAATAAGCAGTCCGAAAAAAATATCTTTTTAACTAAGCCTTTTTTGAGCCTCTGTCGCCGCGGGACATAAAGCACATGCTCTGACAGCTTCTGGAGAGCAATAAAATAGGTTGTGAGTTGCCTATGTATTAAGTGTTATTTGGGGTCTCAGTGGCCGAGCGGTCTAAGGCGTGTATAGCCGAAAACTGAGACGGTGGCAAGGCCGTATCCAGAGGGGGGGCCCGACGGGCCCGAGCCCCCCCCGAAACCCGAAATGTTTTATAATGTAAAACAGAAAAAAAGGTTTTTTTTTTAAATTTCAAATGGCAAAAAAAAAGTTTTTTTCCCCCCTTTTAACTATTAAACGAGTGAAAATTTGAAGAAGTACAAAAAAAAAAAAAAAAAAATAATAATAATAATGACAATTCAAATTCTCATTAGTTGCAAAACATACTTGAAAACAAGACTCTCATTAGCACTTCCAGCTCTCTTTCCCAAATCAATTCAGGCTCAAGGCAAGCTACTTGTCAGTTTGATCAGCGCCTCACCCTTCCCCATAAAACTTACAAAACTTACACCACTCAAATTTTAACCCCCTAATCGCCGGGCCCCTAGTTTCCGATTACGCTGAGATTGCTCCCCGCCGCCCTGATTCAAATAAGAGGGTACTTGGTTGGTCCCCATTTATAAGCATTTGTAACCCTCGAGGGATTTTAATAGCTAAATATGTCTTCAATTAAGAAGACCACACAAAAACGGATACGTTCACAGACCCTCTGCTTTGTTGGACGCTCACCAATCTTAGACAAAAGTTACTTTTAAAAAATTCCATTTACAAATGCTTAAAAACCTTGAAAAGTTTGTTAAATGTAGCTGTAAACCTTGAATTTTAAAGTTTCTAACACAAATGGGGGGGGGGGGGGAGGTGGGTATTAGGGTGATGCTTAAAAGACCCAAAAATATTTTTTGTTTCTTTTCTCTTGGGTCACCCTCCCATTTTGTTCTACCTAATAAGAGAAACTTAAATTAATTTTTTGAGATTTTTTGAGAAAAATTTAAAGGTCGCTACCAAAGATTAAAAAATCTAACTTTTTCCCAAAAAGTTATTTAAAAAAAAATTGTATTTATTATAAAATTATATTTTCATACACAATACAAACTAAAATGAGGTTTTAAGGTCCATATATGTTACGCAAAGTTAATTTTGAATCATATTTACCTTACGATTTACTTTCGGGATGTGTACAAACAAGAGGAAAATTAGACAAAAAACACCTATTTTTACAAAATTTCTTTAACTGACAAAATTTTTCAAAAACCTATTACAGAATTAATATAAGCTTATATTAGTTATTTAGAGTGTTCAAAAAATTTTTGACGCACAATTAACACGTAAAAAACTCATCATGAGACAGCAAAGTTGCTTTTTTGTAGTTCGGGAACTTTTGTCTGAAGGACTTCCCAAGAAGCAAAATATACT
>JAXGGA010024822.1:0-11457 GCA_038373865.1 Uloborus plumipes | reverse complement strand
ATTTTAAGGCGACTTCAATTTTGAATTTAAAAAGAGAAACAATTGTAACTATGTACCAAAACGGTTCGAATGTAAAAATGATCCAGAAAATAAGGGAGCTCACAGAAGCTCAATCCTTGAATTCATTTTCAATTTTGTGTGAACTTTTGCACAACAGATGGAATTCGGGCTATTAAAACATTTAAATATACTCTGAGGACTACTGAGCTCCTGCACTTCTTTTGTAAGAAATTAATCACTGTCTGCATCTAATAAAAAGAAAGTTATTTTTAACTATTCACAACAAAAAAAGAAATCAGTCTTAAACGAGGTCCCTTCATCATTCACAATCAATTGTGAATGATTTTCCATTCAAGATGTCAACTTGCATTACCTTTCTCACTAAGCTTCGATCAAAAAGCGTTTTGCGTCAGTGATAAAAATATTTTAACCATTCAAGTCTAAAAAAATCGAATACATTGAGTATAAAAAGTACTTTCCAGCAACTGCGATCAACTACATTTTATGTCATCAATCAACAGTTGTTAGTAAAAAAGATGTGAAGCATTCAACTTATGTGCTCGGAGAAAGAAAAATATTGCTGACAAAAAAAAAGATAGAAATATACTTTCTATTAATAACCAAGTTAATCAATTTTTATCAAAAAGTAACTATTTACTATGAAATATTGGTAAATTGGCAAAATAATACTTATCAGTGAACGAGAAAAGTAATTAAACTGAGTGTTTTGACGCGTTTAGAAGTAAAAACCAAACAACTACCATTGTATTTATGCATCTGGAATTCAAAGCACACCTTCCATTATTGGTTTTGCATTCGTCCACATCATAGCAGATCTGAAATAGATATACAGATGTTTTAGTAGCATATCGAGTACGTTTTTAACACATTTCAATTAGTATGATTGATTAAAATAAATGTTACACTTATGAAAATACAAGATCTAGTAATTAATCAGAGAATGCAATAAATTCATCTTCACTTGCCTGGCACTCACTCTTAAATTTCCCGTACATTGAACGCCAGATTATCCGTGATAATTAATGCTCAGATTTTCACGAGACGGTTTTGCATGCAGCTACCGGGGCGTGGGGTGGTAACCCCCCGCCCCCCCCCCCCGCTCCAAAAAAACTTTGGTTTTCAACACGGTTCCCAATCCTGGTATTCTAGATGCACTAGTGCAGTACTTCTCTGCCGGTGTGCCTCGGCACACTGGTGTGCAGCGGTATTTTCGAAATTATAGAACAAGGAAGAATAAGATGTAGCATACTAATTTGTACAAAGGTTTTCGACAGAACTCAAGAGTTCAACTATAATATTAATATTGCTAGTTCAAATGCTAAATTTAAGAATGCACAACATCAACGAAATCTTTAGTTTACCAGCGTGTAAAGAAATCGCACGCGAAATGAAAGAGTACCGGTGTAATAAAGGAGGTAACCATTAGTACAACTGTCCAGACAACACCATCAGGAGACGAATCAATGATATAATGGGAGACGTTGGAAAAACATTGGTTGATAAACTGTGACTAGCTGGAAAATTTTTATTTCATGTTGATAATTCAATAAATTTCTTAGGTGAACAACTCATTGCTTTTCTTTTCCAGCAAAAGGAGATGAAATAATCCACGTTGCAGATGAATACGTAAAAAGTAGCGGAGCCTAGTGATAAAACTTCGCAAGTGTCTCCATTGATAGAACAGAGCTGCTAACTGCAACGTTAGGAAATGTCAAAGAGTTCATCTAGAATGTGAGTGGCTGCTCGTGTGTGGCTGTAGCCAAAAAAAAAGTCAACTTCCACAAAATCAAGATCGTTGAATTCTCGTATTTTGTATGTAGTTTCTGCATATTTAGGAGCATCAGATTTAGGAGCATATCACTACTTCCTACTTCTTTTCCAGATGTCCTCAACCTTTCGAAAAGCAAGGTCCTGTCGAGAACTTTTGAGTTAAGAGACAAAACCCAAGGTTTTGATGGTTTCACAACAAAGTGCAACATGCCAGTCTGTTACAAAATAAATTTCATGTTGGACTACTAGCGTATATGACTGATAGTTTTGAGAATCTTAATGAGTTGAATCGAATAATGAAAGGACGCCATGAGAACGAGCTCCCATTTACAGACAAGCTGAACGGGTTCATAATAAAAATTCAGGGAAGGGGAAATCGATCGTAACTCATTGGAAATGTTCAAGTGGATCATTAAAGCAAAAACGAAAAAACTGTTGAATGTGGTGGAAGAAAGAATGTGGTGGCCATTCTTGTAATTCAAGTTTAAGTACTACTTCCAAATTTTGCAGCATTAAACAATATGATTGCATTCGTGACCCACTGAGGAGTCACTCAGGGAGCTTCTTTGAAAGGAAATGAAGAATTGATGGATCTCAAGAGCGGCCACACTTTGAAATTTAAGCTCAGCAAAGTGACTTTTGGATGCGTATTGGCTGCTAGTAAAGAGATCACCCAAAAGTATCTTTTCTCGCTATTCATGTGATGCTACTACTATTTATCATCAGATGCCTTTGTAAAATGAGCTTCTCAACATCGGAACTCTTCAAGAATAACAAAGAGATTATGTCTTGAACCTAGATTTAGAAACTTAGAGTAGTTCTTTCAAAATAGAACTGAGTAAAAAGTACCCGTGTTTTGCAATACAAGCGAAGTCTCTTAGTAGTGTTTAAATGAAAGTTTTTGGCTTGGCTTCAATTTCTCTCCTCATGGGGACAATTTTAAAGTGATTTTTTAATTGCAATACGTTTTATCATGATATAGTATTTGGTCTTACCGTTTTGGAGCGGTGTTTCTTTTTTCTCCACCTTGCATTATATAGTGAATGATAAAGTCAATGTCCATAAATCAGGGACGTCATTTCAAGTTTTTCCAGGGGGGGGGGGCAAAGGGTAAAAACACAATACAATTTCACCAGAAAAAACAAAAAACCACGCCCACTTATATGTAAATGCATTGGTTTCTCAAAGTCAGGGGGGGAATGACCCCCCTGCCCCCCCCCCCTAAATGACGGGCCTGCAATATATATTGTGAATTTATGAAATTTGGTTCAGTGTGAAGTGAGGATAGAGAAACTTCTTGAGCGTGCCTTAACTTAAAAAGGGTTGAGAAGCAATGCACTAGTGGATACTAGTACATAAGAAATGATCCTGAAATCCAGAGTTTTCAATCAGGGTTACCAGAACCGTTCCAGCAAACGTTGTTAAAAGAGTACCTCAAGAAGTCTACTAGAGTGCTGATTACAATAGTTTTCGCCCTAGTAGAAGAATTTTTTCATCAGTCTACGTCACAGATTAAAAATAAAGTAATAAACTGCCAGAAAAACCGATATTAAATAAATCATAAAATCTAAATCGGCACTGTGAAGTGCTTGAAACTTGAATCTGAAACGTTTATATATAAGGGCGTGCTATATGTGGACCCTATCTTTTAGAAAATACGGTATCAATCTTCATTAGCTAAAATTTCAGATTTTCTTTTCATTAGAAATTACAATTTCCCCTCCGCCCCCTCCCCAACTAAGAAATAGTCTGCAGACTTTCCCAAAATAATGAATTTATTGGTATCAAACTCGGGTTAAATGCGATCTTATTTTTAATAGCATGTGCTATTCCTACGGACAGTTAAGAAATTCCTTAACTAATTTAGGTACAGTCGAGCCCACTTAACCCATTAATGCCCAGCGTCCCTTTTTAGGGACGGTCCAAAAAAGGGTCTGAATTTCCCAAAAATGCTACGGAACACACTTTACAATGGTTATGTGCTGCAATAACGAATTGAAACAATACCAAGGTACTCATTGAACACTATTATTTGGTTGAAATGCTCATTTTGGGGAAATTCAGACTCTTTTTTGGACCGTCCCTAAAAAGGGACGCTATCATTAATGTGTTAACTGTAGGATGGAAGAGAGAGCTGAGTATCATAGAACATGTATTTTCAGTTCATCTTACAATTTTGTGAATATGCCTAAAATATTCAAAAGTTGTTCTTTAGAATAATTTCGCATTTATTCTTCTTAAATTATATTCAGTTTCGCTTCAAAAAAATTTTGTGTGTTAATTACACTTTCATCACATTAAAAATTAGTCGAAATTTTGCAATATCTTCCTCCTAGCGCTTAAACATTTTTTTTAATCAACTGTTCTCTTGATTCGGACACCCTGTATACTTACGCTATCTTTCTCTGAAGCAGCTACATTTGAAGGTGAAAAGTAGGATGTTCCTATACCGGGTTATTGAGTTTTATTCTATCCTGTCAAATAAAACCACTTGATACAAAACTCCTTAATATGATCTTTATCGAAAATGACATCGTTCACAATTTCAAGAAAAAAAGCTAAGTTTTCAAAGTTATTCCCAGCTTCCCAGTTTATGTTCATTGCTGATTTTATTTCTTCTTACAAAATGTCTTTTTAAATACTATATCGTAGGCAGAAATATTTTTTTTGGTAAAACAAGTATGTACCCTCTGGGGTCTATCGTAACTTTTAAGAGACGATTTTTTTTCCTTAATAAAACAACTATTTTTTTACATAAGATTTTTTTATTATTTTTCCCGTGCATTAAACACTGTTTGTAACCAGTATACAAAATATGTTTGGAAAAAAAATGTCAGGCATTAATGGGTTAATATGTCCATCCTATATGAATCATTTGTAGTATTTTATCCATAGTTCATAAAAAGAATGAATCTCAAGATAACTAGCTGATGATCATATTGGTAAAACTTTCGATGCAATCACATAGTAGAAATGTTATCTCAAATTATCGTAACGTATCTTGTAAAAGAGAGAAAGTCTAAAATTTATATGCTCTTTTTTTTTTTTTTTTTTTTTTTTTTTTTTTTTAAGAATACATGTCAGGTGTTATTATGTGGAGACAATGCACAATTGCTATAGTCGCAAATCAATACTTGTCTGGCAGAACATTTAAAGAGCTTACAGTTTTTGTATCCATTAAAGAAGGCAAAATTGGTTTGGTTGCTTAGCAATGGAAATTAACACCTTCGGGTAAAAATACGAGTAGAGCTCGATCAATAGTAATAAAGGGAAATGCAATGAAAGTTAATCGCATCCACATCATGTGATTTGTGGGTGTAGGCTCCTAAAATAAATTAAATGAATGATTATCATTATTCTCCCCGATAATCTTTAAAGTAAGGCGATGTTTTGACCTATACAACCATTTAATGAAAAATGAATTTATCCCAAATCATTGAAATTAAAATTTAATAAATTATTTGGCCCATTGTGAAGTACACTAAAAACGAAAAGTGTTGACTGTCATTTCATAGAAATGTCAACCTCAGCCGAAGAAAAAAAATACCGAAGAGAAAAAAGTATTAAAAAATAAATAAATGAACATCATACAACATAAGAAGTTAAAAAAAAAAGAAAAAGTGCTGTAATTATCACTGAGATTAGCCATAATAAATAGTTTGTAGTGTGTTTACTGCTTTTTATTCGATGGTTACGTTAGTCACACTCCATCTTGAGTAAAAGTGACACTTAAGACTAAAAAAAAAAATAAGATTTAATAAATGTGTTTTATGTTTTTAAAAGCCAATTTTACACATTTTTCAAATATATCATTCAATTTTTAACACTTGCTTAACTTTGAGAAATGTTTGCCTCACAACATAAGCATTCATTTTCAGGGTTGCAAAAATATTACGTTACTCACACTGCCCTTTTGGTTGAAAAAATATCTACTGTCAGTAATTTTGTTTTCAATTCTTAGCAGAAATGATACATAGATACCATGTACATTGTAAATCCACCAGTATAACTAAAAAATATTTATTCCTTGAGTTACAAGTAAAAACACTTACAAAATCAGCTCTGCATGTTACGTTAGTCACTATGGAATGACCCTAGGGGCACTTTCAAAATTTCTCATTTTTACAAATTTCTGGTGAAATGAGAGACCACTTGTGCTCCATACCATTTGTCATATCAAGGATATTATGCATCAACTAATATTTTTCACTCAAGATTAAAGAACCAGTGTATTTAGGGACTAGCGACAGATTGAGGAAACAAAAAAGAGTTTTTTGATCATCCTTTATCGTTTATGGTTGAATATACGCTAGTTGAATTCCAACGGCTCATAGAAAAATCGTATGTTAAGCTAATTATATTTTTGCTATCGGTTTGCTTCAGTAATAAATAACATTGTCCTTTATATGGCCCTCACAGTTAACCCTACACTGCATAGCGTTGCCAAATGGCTACATGGACTATTTTTCCTTATGACCATGCGTAAGGCAACTCAAGCATAAAAAGCAAGTTTTAGATATATTTAAAGCAAATATAACCATCTATCCTCAAAACTAATGTTTTGAAAATGTGTTCCAATGTTTTCTTATTATACTAAAAAACATATATACGTCTTTCAAAAAAAAAAAAAAAAAATCATGCAGTGTAGGGTTAATTCCAGATAAACGTTTCATTTTGGCATTAATAGTTTAAAATAGTTGTAAATGTGGCTTGCCCAATAACTAAGTACTTTTTGTACAAACACGTTCAACGTTCATTTTTTATTACCTTGGGATAATGTTTGTTACAATAATCATACACCTAAATAAACATCAAAGCATATTTTATGCAAAACTCTTTAAAAAATATTAATGTAAAAAAACTTTTTTTTTCATGTAACGAAGAAATGGTTTGGGTTCACTTGACTGTGGTCAGTTGAACCATCATCTTTTCGCACTGATGATGGGGCTTCATTTGTAAAAGCCCCGAAATAGCTATTTGTTAGAGTTTTCAAACTCTTTTTTAACATTTTATTTGTACTTTTGGACACGTTGTCTTGCATTTTTAACTTCATTTTTAACGAAAAAATGATGTCCCGAAGCACCTGGCAAAACTAAAAGACTGAAATTCAGCATAAAAACTGCAAAAGGATGTTCTTGACTCCGAATAATCAGTGTAATACAGAGTAAAGTTAAAACCTAGCTAACAGGTTTCAACAATATTCAAATACGAGGCGTGTTTTTAAAGTAAGTACCGTTTTGGTATTAATTAAAACAAGCAAAGATATCTTTATATATTTTTTTTTTTTTTTTGCATTGAAAGCTCATACCTTAACTACTTTTCTATGTAATTGCCATCAAATGTGAGGCACTTATCATACTGTACAATCATCTTCAAAAAGCGTCCATCAATTGAGAGTGCCGTCGACTGTGAGGTACGTGCGGTAATTCGTTTTTCCACTGCAAAAAGGTTAAAAGCTATCGATATTCACCGCGAGATTTTTCAGTTCGAGAAACTAGGGAGACTTGACCCATGGCAATTTTTTCCATAAAAATAATAGTTCAGGAAAATTTTTGGCAGATTATTGGTGGACCAATCACGCAACAGTAATTTGCAGGAAAAAGCAATTTCAGAATTATCAGCGATTTTCAAGAAATTCAGTGTGAAATGATACTATACCAAAAAAGTAAATTTTGAATATTTTGGAATTTGTCAACTTTTTAACTTTTAATTTTGAAGCAAGTAAATTTACGAAAAGTATGTGTGTAGTCGCTCTTTTAGCGATGTAATGATATGCAATAGTTATATGTAATTTTAATTCAAGTAATTAAAAAAATAGGATAAACAAAGGGAAGCGATCTAGGGAGCTTTGACCCACGCTAGCTAGGAAGACTTGACCCAAACACTATCTTGATGTTTTTGTTTAAATTGATGATTTTTTGTGTAATGAATTGGATAACATATTGTGATTTAAATTAAATGATTAAATTTTATCCTGGTAATTACTATATTTACTGTGATGCCGACAGAGTGGTATAGTGGTTAAGACGCTGGCCTCTCACGCCCAAAAGCGTGGGTTCGAACCTAGCTCCAGTCGGTAGATTTTCATGATGCAGAAAATCGACAGCGCTCATGTCGTATGATTATGCGGCATGTAAAAGATCCCTCGAGTACTCATTTGGCATGCTCTTGGCTAAATTAAATTCCTAGTGCAGTTTCGCATCGAACAGAGCCCAGGTGCCTCCATCTCGTGTGGAAACTGGACGTCAAAATTCTCGTGGTAATGACATCTCGCCGATAGTGGTGCCACATGAAAAAATGGGTGCCGGTCTTGGGGAATGCACTAGGTCTGCAAATGGCAAGAAGCTAAACGCAGCCCCATTAAGATAAAAAAAATATTTACTGTGATTAGAACCTCAGCAGCCTTCCTAATATAGCCAGGTTTGGTTTGCCCCAATTGTAGAATCTGACACTTCAGAGTCACCACTAGGATCCACCACTATGTCCTTAGTCAAGTCAAAATACCAAAGTGGAAGAGCTTTATAGTCAGAAAGTTCAAGTTGAAGACTGAGATAAATGTCAAGTTTTGCGGGGAAAGGAGAATGGGGTATTTTATTGGTTCAGCGAAAGGAAATAATTACATTTTGACTGAAATTTTCTAGCAGATCAGAAGGCTAGCAGATTCAAATGCCCTCATGTTACTACTGTTTCTGAATGAGATTTGGAGCAAATTGAAACTTTTCTCAATCCTAGCGACATTACCATGCAAAATATAAGACTCCCAGGTTTTGAATTCTACTTCTGCTGATTTCGAATAGGATTAAGTAGAGAAAAATTATATAACACTTCATCTAAAGTGCTGCTCCACTTGGAACACCATTCATTTGAACTAAAACATTAAAAAACTGTTTTTGATTTCAATATTTATGAATATTCTTACATTCAAAAGGTGGGTCATGTCGCCTAAGACATTGGGTCAAGTTTCCCTATACCTAGGGACACTTGACCCAAATGTAGACTTTTTTTATAGAATTTTTTTGAATCATTTCTATTTCGATTTATGCTATTATTTTCAGTCACAATAATGCACAAAATAACATAGTATTTATATATATATTTTATTGAGCTCTAACTATTACACAAAAAATTTGAAGTATGAAAAACCAAAAGTTGGGTCAAGTCTCCCTAGTAGGGATGCACTGATAAGCAAATTGGCCGATTACCGATTACCGATTAATCAGCTGTTGATAATAGGCCGATTAATCGGCTAGGTCGATTAATGATAATTTAGATTGTTTTCCTACTACCACTTTTACCATCACTGATTTTGCTCTCTTATACAACTCCAAGTTTAGAAATAGTAATTTATTTCTGATGAAAGATTTTTTTTTCCATTTTCCCAATTTTCACAAAATAATTTCAATATTTTATCAAATTTCTTAGAACCAATTTTTATATCATTGTCAATAATATTATTAGAGCTAATATTTAGAAAAGTGCCAATTTGAGTCCCAAGTGAATTTTTACTAGTATTTCAATAACTAGTTAAAAAAATAATTTTCCCCAGAAAGAAGATAAGGTTCTGCTTTCATTTCATCTAATAACATTAGAAAAAAAAACTTTTTTCTTCAGAAAATATTGTTTTTATACATCAAAAATCAGATCGGTAACGTATCCCCAGTAGCAAAGCTTAGCGTGCAAACAGGTCATGTGCACTTTCTAACTTCCCAAAAAAACGCACTTGCATAAAAAACGATTCTATTTTTACCCCTTTGTTAATATTTTACTTCCTTTTTGTTTTAATCTATTTCTGATTTTCTAGCCGATGCGAAATAAGCGTGTCCCAAGTTCCGCCGTCAGAGTGGTAACAATAACTTCCGATCTATGTTTAAGCTCCCAAAATCATTTCCTGCACCTATACCACGTGATACTGAGTACCTAGTGGGATGTTTTATCGAATCGTAATTAAAAATTTGCATTTCTGCATCTAAAATTGTAGGTAAGATTTTTTAAAGTGATTTTATAAAATGTGTGTCATTTGAGTCATCAGATCGGTAACACGCTCTAAAATGCGCCGTTTTTATTATTTTAAAAATTATTTTATATATAAGTATAGTCCTTTATTGCAAGTGAAAAAGCCACGCGTTTGATTTTGGTTCAGCGCGATTGACTCGGAAATAAAGAAAAAACTTTGTCAGTTTGTCAGATCGGTAACAGTCAGAGCGGTAACATTGAAAAACAGCGAATATGTTACCGAACTAACTCACACGTTTCAGAATTATAAAAAGCAAAAATCATAGGTTTTAGCCATATATATTGAATATTTTTGTTCTTAAAAAATGAAAAGCAATGAGTTTTAGTACAATTGCTTCATTTGTGGTTTGTATGACCTAACAATAGAAGTTAGTAAAATAAGAAAAATTGACACTTCAAAAATTAAGTTAATTAATTATTATTATTTTATACATTTATTTTTTTTTTCGGTGCTTCAATTTCTCATAACTTCGCTAAATAACTAGATAATAACTAGCATGCTAAATATGAATTTCTGATCAAGAAATTAAATTTCCTGCAACTAATTAAAGAAAAGCAAGCAGCAGAGTTGTGAGTTGAAAAAGTTGAAGTTGTGTGTTGTTTCAAAACAAAACAAATGTTTTATTAGCTTGGATTTAGTGTTCTCATAATTTATTTTGTCTAAAAATCTTATCGCTCATTTTTATTTCCAAGAAATGCTTTTTTATAATGAAATTTGATTTCTTAGCCTAATATATATATTTTAATATAATTATCATAATTCTATGTTAAAAATGCAAGGAAATGATATCATATTTAGAGTTGTTAACGAAGACTGAAAGCATAAACTCAAATATGTAACTCATATTAACATCAGATCTGTAACATTCATCAGATCTGTAACGTCTTAAAAGTGAGTAATCTAAGGAAGGGGTAAATAACTTCCTTGACCTCCCCCCTTTTATTTTCTTGCATTTAGACCCAATTTAGACTTAAAATCTAATATTAGTTTTTTTCTGCAAAAATATTTTTTTTTCGGAAAACTCCTACTTCAAATTGGCACTTTTCTAAATATTGACTCAACACATTGTTAGTTATGTTAATTGGACATAAAAATTCCAAAAAAAGGGGGAGGGGGAGTCTGTGGGGAGCACCCTAATTTAGGAGTACTTTTAATCCTTTTTTTTTAACAATTAGTAACAATTAGAGATGAAAATGGTCGAAAAAAAACCGGAAATTTTCGGAAAAAACCGGTTTTTTCCGTTTTTTTCCGAGGAGGTTTATTTCTATTCCGGAAAAATTGAATTTTTCCATTTATTTTTTAAGAAAGAAATGACTAGAAAATCTTTTGTTTGTATAATTATTAGAAGCATTAATTTATTGAATTATGCATTTTTGTTCTTCATTTAAATCCCCTAAACATCTTGATGCAAAAGCATATAGCCATTATTTTCGGTTTTTTTTCCTTATTTAATTACATTGCAGGTATCAAAGAGCATTTTTTTTAAATCGTGTACAAAATACTAGTTTTTTAGGATAATTATGAAATTTGGATACTGAAATTGTGCTAAATTGTTCAATTTCTGGTCATACTCCCCGATAATTTTCAGCTTGGAAAGCAGAAAAAAATATAAATAAAATTTATCCTGTTTTTAAGGAAATACTTGAATATTG